>BGPR01023968.1:0-18329 GCA_013235015.1 Araneus ventricosus | reverse complement strand
GCTTATTGGACTGCATTTACATACACCCACAAGTTGATTTTGTCACAATATCATCACGGTTTGGTTTTCTGGTTAAAAAGGATTCGATAGATAAAATGGCTACGCAAATCAATTGTTCTGCACTAATTCTAGATATCAAGTATTTTTTTAATTACTTTTAATTTTATGAAAGATCTTTCTGCAATTATGACGGTAACTGGTAAGGTAAATATAATTTTAGAATAGAAGCAACATTTGGATACAATTCAAATAAATTATTTTTTAAATAAATATTGCAAGATTTATAATATTGTGTCCTGGCTAGAAGGCAAATTGTGATTTCCTTAAATAAATCAATGCAATTCATTTTCATTTTGAAAAATCTGTCAGCGGAGCGGGCCTTGTACGCTCGCACCATTTAAAGCCCCCTCGGGTCAGCCCTGTCTGACTGTACCTGGTAAATTACATATCAAAAAGTAAAGCTTATCTACTTTAAAAACTCATTTCTCAGATATTAGAATTATTCAATAAAAGCATTTGGTTTAAAAAAGATTCTCTGCAACGCATGCTTAAAGACAAATAAGAATTTTTTAAAATTAATTTATAAAAGCACATCATGATCCTCATATATATATATAGCAAACTTATGTATGAAAATATCGAAATTCAATTGAATAATTTATTGATAAAGTAATCAAGTTGATCATTGGTGGCGATGATTATAGTAAAAAAAAGTCAACTCAGAGTAATTGAATTTTTTTAGATCTACAAAAGTTGTAAAAAACACACTTTATTGAATTGTACACCATATCCAACAATACTGGATATAACTTGGTGTAATAAATATAAATCATTCTTTATACATCACTCTATCCTTACACCAAGTTACTCACAAGGTTACCTAAAAAGTTTAACAAATAATATTTGTCAAGAATTAATTACAATTTAATTGTTTAAATTAAATAGACCAGTATTAGTATTTAAACAAAAAAAAATATATTAACAACAAAACTATTCCAAAGTAAGTAACATTGGTTTTTCAAACATTGGTAACAAAAACAGCTGTATGCTGTAGAATGTCGACCACAATCAGCCTACATTAACCAACGTCCAAAAATTAAAAGTACTGTTAATTAAATCCTTACAAACTGGCAACTAAATTATCACAGACTACTACTGATTCTTCACTATTGCTGGTTTATCAAGACCTGAAAAAAATATTTAACCACTATTATAAAAACAGAGATAAAGCTATTCAGATGTAAAATGATGCTCTAGTATTTGGTGGAAGAGTTTTAATCAAAGCGATGCAAAATTAAACTGAGTTGGTCAACAGTCCTCAATTTCCATTCTCATTTTTTTTTCTATATTTACATGTATAATAACTTCTTGCACAACATAGAGGGTTTGTTTTTCTTGTAATTGAGATATGAAAGAAAAGAATGGTGTCATCAATTAGTAGTCAAGTGTTCAAGTAGATGATTCTGCAAAGATTCTTTACTAATAAAAACCTTTGGACACAAATGACAGCTGATGATTCTTTTACCATTATGACTCAACAGGTGAGTTTTCAAATTGACTTTCTGACGAAAGCCCTTGAAGCACAAGTTGCACTTGTAAGGTCGCTCACCAGTGTGTATTAACAGATGTCGTTTCACATTAGCTGAGAGTGGTGATGTATATTCACAATGTGAGCACTTCCAGCGATTGTCAAATGTTCTATGAAACATAGAATTACCTCCCATGTCTGAAAAAATGATAAAGACATATATAATAAGCACTTTGGCAGTCAAATAAAAAATTTCAATGCAATAATAAATAATTAAAAATGTAAAAAAAGAGAAAAATATACATCAATATTTACAGGAAAATAGTTTGTAAATATTTATGGCATTATCTCAGAATGAAAAAATTTCAACTTAAAAAAAAACAATTGCAAATCAGAATTCTGTAAACATACTTGTAAATAAAAGATATTGCTAGTTTATTATAAAAAATTTTTATTTGTAATTTCTTTGTAGGTAGAAACAAGCGTAACTTTGAAGGTATCATGAACATGTAAGTATTATAAGCAGATTTCAAAGCTGTGTATATTTTTTCTAGAAATTAAAGGAAATACAAATTCTTTTTGGCGCAACAGTAAACCATTTTGTATATATCAAAATGTAATTAAGATTCTTGATTTTTCATTTTAGCAGAAAAATAGTTAGAAGTTTAAAAAAAAAAAAAAAAACGTGCAATGTATATTCCCTAAAAAATTTCAAAACACAGAAAAACATCAGGTTTCCATAATAAACATATGAAAAAGAACCTACATTAGAAGAACATCCAATGCTTATATGTAATAGAAAACTCAAACAGGAAAAAGAAATTTAACTGATTTTAGAAATATATAGCACTAGAAAAGTCTGTATCTTTCTCTCATAAAATGATATGCGATTCATTTTTAGAGACATGTCAATTATTCTTTTCAGAATATGAATCATGAAAAAAAATTATCATGATGCTTATGTTTCACACAAATGAAAAAGTAGTCAAATTTCCATTTTCTAGCATTTACACCAAAAGCAAATTTTGTCTACATGTTTTTTGCGATATATTTAAAACTATTAATACCATAAGCATAAATCTCATATTAATTCAACTTATTCTGAAACGATGCATTTG
Organism: Araneus ventricosus; assembly: GCA_013235015.1. Classification (NCBI taxonomy): domain Eukaryota; kingdom Metazoa; phylum Arthropoda; class Arachnida; order Araneae; family Araneidae; genus Araneus; species Araneus ventricosus. The sequence continues at coordinate 15,683 of BGPR01023968.1, read as the reverse complement.
AAATTGTAAAGAAAAATTTAAGGCTTAAACATTGATAACTATATCTTTTTTAGATCTCTGAAGTAGTGTAGCGACGGGGGTACATACGTCCCAGGCGCCAGCTATAATAGTAGCAACAAAGACAAAATAATCAGTGCACTTATTTCACTTTTTTAAGACAAATATAATGGGGGAACACCATGCCCCAGGCACCATTTGCCCTAGTTACACCAATGGATTTCTGTGTAACGAAAAAAGTAGAAACGCATAATTCATCAATCTTGTTGCATCAGGAAATGGAAAGGTTTTTAGACGTTGCCTCCTTCATAATGTATAATCATGTGCACTTGAAGACTGTCTTTACGAGCAAAACTTCTATTGCAAAGTTCACATCTGTATGGCCTCTCTCCAGTATGCCGTAGCACATGCCTGTCCATTGTAGACTTCTTACCAGAAGTGTAACCACAAAAACTGCAGAAATGAAGTTTAACTCTAGCACCTAAGGAATTATATAAAAGATGTAAATGAAAATCCATAAATAAATAAAGTACACTAGAACAACATTAAAAAAATACCAAAATATGCGTTAAGTTATGCTGTAAATGAAAAGCTGGGTGCGCAAATGATAAATTAGTTCAAAATATTCCTCTTCAATAACCTTGAAAAACATTTTCACACCAATTAACAATTTTGCAACAATGCTTTTGTGATTGGTATGATGATGTAAAAGAATACATTGATATAAAAGCAGCAGTATTAATGATCAACAATTATGTCAATTGTTACTGCAATAAGCTAATACAAAACACTAGCAATTATTAATAACTGACTGAATTATTAATAACTGATATTATTAATGAACTGAATTATTAATAATTAATGATTTGAGTAAATGCTTATTTCTTAGATTATCTACAAATCAAAATGGGCCCCCCCCCCCCAGCCTTCATGAAATGAAACGAAAATAAAATTTAATTATTTCTTCTTTCTCATAGTTTATAACAGTTCAACTAAGACAGCAAATCAAATGTATTACAGAATAAGTGCTATTCCATTTGTTAATTACCATAAAATTCAATTCAGCGCCTTTACTATTGAATTTATTTTAACAAATTATTTGGACACTAGTTTGTGCCACAAGTGAGCAGATACGAGTTCAACAATAAAACTATTCCAAAGATTCTCTAAAACAATCAAGCATAGTGAACATCATAACAAAAACATAAAATATTGACAAATAAAAAAAAACAATTTGTAAGGCTTTAAGGTGCCTTACTCCTTTTGGCTAGGTGAGACAGTGAAGGTAAAAAGAAATAAACAAGTCAAATATATACATACATATATTAAAATGTGACAGTTTTATTGATCTATCAACAATAAATTTCAAATTAATAATATGTATATAGATGAACACAAAATGCAGCATAAGTAAAATAAAAAGACCTTAAGAAATTATAAGTATTTATAATGGATAATCAGACTTTAGAAATTCAATACAAACATCTGTTCAAGATTTTAAAATTTAATTTAGTCATTTTTGATCTCGGAGAATGTATAAAATTTTTCAACTGCTGCTCTATAAAAGATTCCCTCAATATGTCCATGGCCGAAAGTACAAAAAAGATGTATGCAAAATTTCCAATGAGTCATGACAAACTAATTTTGAAAATGTAAAATCAGGTGAGTCTTCAAAATTTCTTTTTGTTTAAAATCTCTTCCGCAAAACATGGCATTTAAATGGACGTTTGTCATCATGTCGCATCATATGACTGTTGAGATGTGCTTTTTGAATAAATTCTTGGCCACAAATCGAACATTTGAAAGGTCTTTCTCCAGTATGAATTAGCAAATGTCGTTTCAGATGACTTTGCCAAGGTGAGACAAAATTGCATTCGGAACACTGATAAAAATTAGCAGTTCCTCTGAAGTCCTTTGAAATTTTACTAACATCTGTAAAAAAGAAACAAATTATTGTAATTATTGCATGAAAACTATGAGCATGAGTTAGTGTTTGCAAAGAATTTTATAAAACATGTTCAATATTTTTTAATAAAATTTCTTTACATAGCACAAACACTTTTTTTAATGGTCATATCCTTTACATCATCTAAAATAACATTTGTTCAGCTCTTACTCATTTCATGGGTCAATTTAGAAAATGAAATAACATTTCTCTCAAATACAGACAAGTTCTACAAGTGAAAAATAAATCGTTATATTATACAACCACTATACACTCTAAGACTATGGAAGAATAATCCCAAGTAACACAAGGTTACAACACAAATGCATTTTTTTTTTACTATAGTTTAAATTTCTTTACATAATATCTATGGAAATTATTAAATTTTTAAAAAAAGTAGAAATAATCTAAAGTAGAACCAATTGTAAGCACAACATGCATCAAATATCGACGAAAACTTAATTTGTTTCACTGCACCTTTATGGAAGATAGTTGCATTATAAGTGGAAGGTGCTGCAAGAGAAATGTCCAAAATGGGTTTCATTTACTTTCTCTTGGAAATATTCACTTATACTTCAGACCCTTGGGCACTGCCTCACTGAAAAGTTATTCTGTCTGCTTTTAAAATTTTTTCTAAAGAGATATATGGTAGTAACTCTGCAAATACGCCGGGAAAAAAATTTTGAAAGGTAGCTCGTTATTTCTACAGCAAGTGATATCGTTCAGTTATTCTTTTAATATGCCCACCAAGTAGATACATCCTCCTTTCCCTCTGAAAACATTTCCTCCCTATGTAGCCCATTTTTCCTTATACAGCTATTTTTGTAAATATTCTAATTCTTTTATGTTTTCATCTTTATGATACTCCAGTAAATCCATTGCAAATTTATTGTTAATGTCCAAGCCCATGTTTTGTCTAGAGACATAAAATTATTAACAATAATATTATAATCACAAACAAAATTTTCTTAAGTTTTTGCCTTCAAATTCTAATCACAATTCTCTCGAGGAAGAATTTATGGTCCTGTAAGTTACTTACCACATGACTTTGTCAACAAGAGCCAAGCAATTGAGAATAATAAAATCATGTTTTCAAAACTCTCTATATGCTAATTCTATGTCAGAAGCTACCTTATAAAAAAAAAAAATGCTCCATTACAGAGTTTCTAAAAGTCTGAAATGAGAGTTAATCTACGGATTTTATTAGAGAAAGAGGTGATTATTTTTTACATCTTGTATATTTGTTACTCAATACTCCAGAAACATCAAGTCAATAAATTTTATTCCTAATCTAATTGTGCCTCAACAGAAATTTATTTTCTTCTATTAAGTTCTAATAGATTTATGACGCATAGAATTGTTTATATGGCCTACAAAACAGAGTAGAAAATGGCACTAATGAGGGTATGCTACACATTACAAATTCTTTCCATATATTGCATGTTTTGCTCACAAAGTGACAGTTAAAAAGTTCACATTTTTCGTCTTAATGACCGACACTCAGTAGTAAAAATACTACAAAAATATTTAAATGTGAAATATAAAGCCATCTTCATTCAAAACAGCTTTTTATTCACAGAAGTTACTTCACAAGACAGAGCTGTTAGGTAGAATGTTACACATTCTACAGATTCAACTCGGCTTGATTTTATTTTCTACATGGGTTCAAAATATTAAAAAATACCAAATGATAATATATCATGCTGATAGTATGATGCCATTGAAAACTTGGATTTCATTGAGGCAAATAGACTATAACTCTTTCCAGCTTATTCAAAAATGTTGATTTTGACAAATTTAGGACAGAATGGTGCATCAAAGAAAAGTCTGCCAAATTTCTTTAGCCATGTAATGGTGAAACAAGTTTAGTGCAGAGCTATATTATTGTTGCATGTAACAGCAGGAATAGATGTACATGATCAGTAATGATATTCACAAAATCAATGATATCTAGATATGACGTTAATAATATCAACGAACTAAACAGAAAGAAAAAAATTATTTCCTCCACAATACAACAATTCCCTTACTATATAAAATTTTCGAATATGACACATCTGCAAGTTAGTTATTTTACACATAACCCTCAGCAGTTCATCAGCATGCCCCCCCATCCCCGAAAAAAAAACTTTACTGTATTAAATCAAGAAATTTTCCTTTACTCATCAATCCTTGTGATTCTGGTAGCCACAGAAGTTGATCTTCCTTGTTTTTCTCTAATATCAGTGGTAACTGTATCTGGTGGTAGCCAGTGTATTTTACTTTTTGCAAAAATTGGCAGATATTTGCAGCAGAACACTATCATCAGCATGTATGTTGTTTGCACAGTTATATGCTTAGATTATTATCAATATGTTTAAATCAGCTTAATATTCTTCATGTGACTTCCAGCAATACTTTTTCACATGAATGATACAGAGAACATAACTTTGCTCACTACATAGTATTCATAAAAAAAATATTGAAACTATCTTTGGCTAAAGGCTTAAAAGAACTTCAGAGAACAGTTCTGTTTTTATACTCATAATTTTTGTAAAATTAGAGAAAATACATAATAAAGTGCAACACTAATTTGTCATAAAAATACAAGCTGCACTTAGAATTTTTATTACCAGGAATTAATTTTTGTTACTTTTAAGCTGCAGCTATATAAATTTGAAAATCACAAATTTTTAAAAAATAAATACAAATTTATAAAGCAGAAATTGGAAAAAATCATAGCCAGAATCTAAAAATTGTTAGTAATCATAAATATTATTACAAAATATTGAAATAAACACACAGTTATTTGAATTTCAAGGAAAGATTTAAGTTGATGTTTTAGAAGTAATGTACACAAAGATTATTGACAACACAAACACTTCTTAGCAGTGTGATCAGTATATGCATTTCAGCAGATACTACTGCAGTGATCTTAGAATTTTCTTATTAATGTCAATGAAAAATAAAGGTACTATGACACCTTTTATAGACATTCTAGAAGAAATTACTAGCTCAGACGATAAATCTTGCTCAGATAAAACATCATAGCAAAATACTTTGAGCATATGTCAGGTGTGCAGATATAATTATTTGTTCCTTTGAAACTGATAAATTCAATAAATAGTAATCAGCATTAGAGTACACACAACTTAATCTTTTATGTTTGACTCTAGACTTGGAGGTTAGACACACATCCACAGCTCTATTCTACTTATTCAAGCAGTTATCCCAATTAGACACACAATTATACACTACTTAAATCCTCCCGCTGGTGTGGTGCAGAAGTTTGGGGAGAGGGTGCCAGCTCAGGTGTCATTCTTGTCATCTGACCAAGGTTCAAAATTATGAGGTCCCTCCCAAAATAGCTCTTGTGTTTCTTCAAATTGGGACGTTAATATAACTAAACTAATACACTACTGAAGTTCAGTTCAGACAACAGCAGTTGTGTAATTGCCTACTAGACAAAACAGTTTCAAATAGCTCATAAAAATAGAATGCTTTAAAAAACAAAGTAAATGTATAAAATACATAAATTAATACCAGCTCGATAAAGATCAATTTTGGCTTTTCCTTCCTTTAAGATCATATTTTCTATTGACAAACATATCTTGGTAGTTAATAACTAAAAAAGGAAATAAGTAGACCACTGCATTAAGACATGAAAAAAGTGCCTGAAATGAATGAAGAAATAATGTTATATTATTTTATAAGATCAGCAGTTGAAATAAAATTAAAAATTCAATGGGGCGCTTGATCAGTTTACATGAGGAAACTATTTACCACTTGAGTTACAAGTTACTAAAAAATAGCTATATTATTTACCACTTGTGTTACAAGTTACTGAAAAATAGCTGCAAGATTTACCACTTGTGTTACAAGAGTACTGAAACAATAGCTACATTTTCAAGTGAAAAGCATTATTAAAAGCATATTGTTAAAACAACATCTCTTAATTAGAAAATTATTCATGAACTCTCAAACTTTTAAATCTCGTCAAGTTTACTATATTTACAGATCAAACCCCATAAAAGACAGCTGGAAAGAGGGATAATTATCAAGCAGCTTAACGAAACCAACTGTAATATTACATTGAAAATCGAACAAAAAATCCATACAATCATTCATGCATAGAATTTTGCACTCTTCAAGATCTGTAAAAACACAATGCAATCAAATATTTAACTAACCATGAAATAAATTAATTAAAAAATTTAATCAGCCCTCAAATTTCCGTTTTAACAATTATATCTTTGTTAATGTATGATGAATATTTTATGGTGCCCCATAAAAAGTTACACCTATTTATTAAATCCTAGTAAATGTATAAATTATACCTATGCTCAATTCTGTCTCTAGTTTCAATTTTTTAGAGCCTAACAACTTTAATGAAAAGATAAATGTTATTGTCGATATAAAGATTTAAAAATGCTACAAATACGGATGCACAGAAAAAGTGATTATGAATATGAGAAAGAAAGGAAATCTTTACAATAATTTTCCATCATTTTTTTTTTTTTTTTTGCTTCTTCTTCTTCTTTACAGAGGCGTGATCCAATAGGCCTTCATTCTCACCTAACAGGACTTTTTCCTCATATAGCTTTCATCACAAAATAATTAAAAGAATGGATACTCTTCAGTGCCATAATTAATTTTATAATATTATAATACTGTTTCAAATTTTACAAAAATTTTGAATAAAAACCAATAGTCTTAGTCAATTGCAATACTACTACTATACACAAAAAATTTAATACAACTTTTAAATACATACAGGCACATTATTTCTGAAGATAATTTTATTATTATGCATCGAGTTACTCAAAGTGAACCAATACTATCATATTTTTAGTTAACAATCACTACAGAAAATTATAAATTCATATAATTGAAATTTATATTTAAAAAAAAAACATTTTTTTTTAAATACAGGTTATCAAACAAATATTAGATTGCTAGTTTAATAAAGTAACTTCTCGCATATGTTTGCCTATATATTAAACAAAAACAATTAAAGTTATAAAAAACTGGCCAAATTAAACATTGATATTTCAACTATTTTAAAAGATTTAATGCATTGACAATACTTAAGAAAATTAGGTTATTACCAAATGAGAATTCATAGTAACTGGTACTTTGGAACAAAATTTAAAACACACAATTTGTCACAAATGATAACATAAGCGATGGCTTGCAAAGCAGTTATCCATTAGGACTGAATACAACAATCATTTCTTTTGTACACAGTTAATATTAACTATGAATAATTTATAACAATGTTTCATTAAACCTGCAACATATTTGAAAATGAAAATCATTATAAACTTCAATTGTTATGAAGTTACATAATGCAATAATTCTAGTTGTAAAGATATTTATCATATTAAATTGGTATAAATCTCTGTTATTTGCTGAATACATGATTTTTCAGAAGACAAGAAGATAAAACATGAATTAATGAAAACATGACTTTATTGAAAATTAATCACAGCTTAATAATTGTTAATAAATACAAATTGACCTACATTAAATGATACTGTTTGCATGTAAAATAGCTATAACAAATTAACTTTATATGACAATGTTTAAAACACTGTACTAAGCTACACAAAGTAATGAAGTTTTAAAAATGCAGAAAGTAAGAAAATTTTGAAATACATAAGCATAAGAAAACTTTAAATATTTTTTCAGTGAACATGATTTTTATACAGATTTGATCTGAAACAACACCTTTACTTCAAAAAAGAAAAGTAACAAATCTTAAAAAAAAAAATCTAATGAAAACACATAAAATTTAATCTTTAGAGATTTCCTCAACAGCGTAAAAAAAAATTGACTGTAAAATCTATATTAACAACCCTGGTAGCACAACATGATGTGAGATATTATACAATATTACAAAATATTTTGAATATTGCTCAAAACCATAAATCTCTTTGTGCTACTGGAGAACTGAAGGTAAATGGCAAGAATATCATAACACATTAATTTTGCAAATGCACAATTAAGTGAGTTTTTAAATGATGATTCAGCTTAAATCCTTTTCCACAAATGTGACATACATGAGGCCGCTTATCAGAATGTATTGCCATGTGGTGTTTCAATGTGGTTGCATGAGCAAAGTCTTGACTACATACAGAACAGATGAAAGGACGTTCTCCTGTATGTGTCACAATATGCTGTCTCAAGTGACTTTGCCAAGGTGAAAAGTATTCACACTTTGGACACTGATATACTTTGGCAGTTCTTTTCATGCTCTTGTAACCTGTAAGAAACACGATGCTTCTAAACTTCAATCCCTTTAAAATATTCTTAGAAGTAAATTTAAAATGTATAAAAAGTATTACCTTCATATAAATGCAAAAATATAACATTACACAAGAAATGAAGTTGACCACTTTAAACTATTCCTTAGAGGAGGTACAGATACTACACCAGCAGCATTTTTACCTTTGCTTGTGGACTGGTACAACTGTTGTACGATTCACTCACTCTGTTTAACCAATCTGTCTCTGCTCTAATAATTTATCTGATCATTTTACTGCCCTATCCTAGTCACTTAACCTATATATATATGGGCAGTTTGACTGTTAATGATGAAAAACAAAAATAGTGACTCCACAAATAAAGTCAAGGAAAATTGCAAACCTTATCATCTTCTAATTACTTGAAAAGAGAGGAAATCACTTTCCAGTTTCTTCATCAAAATCCTTGTTGTAAAAGATATTTGAATTTTTCTCTAGCCCAGTTATCTAAAGATTAAAGTTGCTATGTCTATATCAATTAGAGTGCAGGATTCTCTTCAAGGGAAACAGCACACAAATATATTATAAATGGTAGAATATATTACACAACTTTAAAGCCACACATTAATTTCAACATTTTTTTATGTTATGTTAATTAAGAGCACTTTGAATAAATTTAGAGTTTACTTTGACATTCATTAATAGGCCAACAAACTGGTTCAGCTGGTGTAAACAGATTCTTATTTTCATTATTTTGACTAAATTACTACATTATTAAGAAAACTCAAATCATAATAAAAATAATCACATCAAAATGAAATTAATTTTTGAGATCAATTAAGTTTATTTCACTCTGAAAGTGTACAAAATTTAATAATTCACCCCTTTCTTTAAAAATTCAAAATGCCCCATTTCGATTAAATTGAATGTTATATTAACTCTCAAAGTTACATTACTTCTCAAAAAAATTCAGTCACATGCCATATATAATACTTTTTATATAGATATTCAAAACACTTGACTGAAAAAATCATGTTAATTTATTCATCAGGTGTTTAATAATCAAATGTTTCACTTTGAATGGAAAAAAGAAACAAAAACATTAAGAAAATCATACAAGTAATCTTTGGGGGAAAAAATAATATAAACTGAGAACAAATATACCACAAATCAGACAATAAGTGTTAAAAAAGTATGAATACAAATACAATTCAAAGGTATACATTTTGAAATGAACAAGGAAATTATTCTTCGTATATTTTCTACATATACGTAATTTACAAGCAGAATTTTTAGACACTAAAATTGTTATGAACAATAAATTAAAAATCATGATTGATAAATATGTACAAGGTTGTTATAATTAAAGTTTGCATATTCAGAAGGCTCTAGAGCCGATTTTGGGGCTCCAAATGAAAAAAACTTAACTAAAAAGTAGTACAAGTGAAGCACTCTGTAAAAAAAGAGTGTATGAATGGTATTTTGAACGAAAAAAGACACTACGTTCAGAGTTCAATTTTGGCAGCGTTTTTAGTTACACTAAAGAAAAAACTCAAATGAATCATTCAGTTTTGCTTCAATAATAAAAAAAATGCAAAAGTCACCTTAAATAATGGTACAAAGCACTTATTGACAAAATTTTACCCTTTTTTCAGGGTTTCACAGAGCACATCACTTGTACTACGTACTAGTGAGACTTCATTTCATTTGGAGCCATAGAACTGGCCCTAGTGCCTACTGAACAGGCAAACTTTAATTATAACAACCCTGTATTGTATATATATAGAGAGAAAATTTAATCTAAAGCATATTAATAAGCACAATGGGAAATAATTATTAAAATTTAGTAGGTATTTAACAGTTTCAAAAATCCAACTGAATTGTACATGAACCAAATTTTAGTTATTAGAATCCTTTTAAATGTAATGGGCATTTTGGAAATCTGTCACAGCATGCACCTTCATGTGACGAGTCAATGTTGATTTCTGAATGAAGTCTTTTCCACATAAATGACAGCAGAAAGGGCGTGTTCCAGAGTGAATCAACACATGATTTTTCAGATGAGCTTTCTTACTAAAATCTTTGCCACATACAAAACAGATAAATGGACGTTCTCCTCTGTGTATAACAGTATGATTCCTAAGAGTAAATAGATATGGTGTCGAGTAATCGCAATAAGAACACTTATGAAGTTTTGCACTCAATGTCTCATTTGCATAATTATTTTCCATGTCTGAAAAGAAATGTAATTTATTAAAAAAGGAAAAAATACTATGTCTATAATGCTTAAAAAATGTAAGTATAACCATTTCCTTCTTGCTCCAGCTATGGTGCCAACCAATTTTTTTTAACAATGGCAATGAAAAAATCAACAAGGATTTCAAACAAATAATGTAATGTTTCAAAGCCATTACAATAGAAAAATAACATTGTCAAATATGCAGTAAGGAGAATCAATATAATTTGCTTTTAAAAATATAAGATCAGAAAATAAAAGATCAGAAATTGTTAAATGTGCATAAATTTTGAAATGAGCTTAAAATTATTCTTCATATGTTCCCTGTAAGTAAAATTTTAGAAAGTAAAGAGGAAAATTACCATAGCATAAAATAAATTTTCAAGAACAAAAATTGCTTTGAACTATAAATTACTAAACTGTTTTAATGAGCATATGCACTTAATAAAAATAAGAAACATACAGTAATAAATAATTAAAATAAAGAAACATATTAGTGATCATGATAGGGAAATTTGATGAAGTACAGATTCAACAATTTTATAAAAATGCAAAGTAACTAAAAGAAAATAATTTCAGTCACTTGCGTTTTTTTAAGTCACATTTTCATGCAAAATTTTGTATTGATTTTCCATCAGGTGTTTGAGCTTATAAAAAGAATATTACAACTCACATGGGAAAATAAACTGCAAATATAAAAGGTAATGCTGCAATTCCAAATGTTACTAAACATACAGCAAAAAAATAACCAATAATTTAAACATAAACACAGTGGAGCATCAAAACCGCTATAGCTGATATTGAATTTAAAAATTTAAAAGGTGATTAGATAAGATAAAAAAATTATTTCCAATATTTTATATGATAATTAAAGACCCAAAAAAATTGCATAATTTTGAAGACAAAAAGTTATTCTTCAGATTAAAAATAGAAATATAATGTAACAAAAATTTATACTGCTTAAAAAAATAAAAAATAATCATGAATGTTAACATTTATTAAATATTTAATGTAAAATGCACCAACAATAGAGATACAATGTTCTTTAATTAAAATAAATAACAGTGGGAGGAAAAAAAGAACAGATTTTTTAAAAGCAACCCACACCAGATTAAAACAATTTTATTTCAACAAACCACTTTATAAGTAGATCATAAGTCAGGTGCAAAAAACATTATTGCCTACTCTCAACAACAACAACAAAAAATGCTTATAACAAGATTATCAGCATCTCTAAGAAGCTTAGAAAAATTATTCCTTAACTGTGTCATTTTTTCTGCTTTGGTGACCAAAAATTTGAATTAATGCTTTGCATGTTGAAGAATCAAAATGAAATGCAACAGTTATTTAAACTTTACAATATGAGACATTTAAAAAATAAAATGAATTAAACATTAGTTGATGGAAATAAATTTTCAGAAATTGAAAATAAAGCATATCTAATTTTTTAAAACATTAAAATTAATTAATTATATTTATAAACTTCAGTCTCTATAAATTTATTTGTGAAAACCTGATTAGTAAAGATAGGAGAGTAATAATTTAAAAGGTTTAAAAATTTTTGATTTTAATCTTATTTATTCACAAATCAATATTTATAAAACAACAACAAAAAAAATCAGAAAACTTTAGTACACAGTTATTTGCAAACAAGTTAAAAAACACATTATCTCAAAATCAAAAGTGATGAGTTATTTTAGAGACCATGTTTGTTTGTAAAAATAGACATTAAAAACTAATTTTCAATTAACATACAAGGTAAAAATAGACATTAAAAACTAATTTTCAATTAACATACAAAAAAACAATGTCTCAGCTCATCTTTTTCATTTGGTGTCCTTTGGAAAGCACTGAAATTTATTCCTAGATAAATTACACAATTTTAAATTTAAAAATAATAAATAAAACTTTTTAAGTTGAAAAATTAATTATAGGTTAATTTGGTTGCATCATAAGAAAAATCATTACTATTATAAATTGCATTCATATTATTATTACACAATAAGCTCAAATTTAAAGTTAAAACTGTTTATTATTGCAAATTTCATATGGATTCACAAATATAAAAAATTCAGACATGTGTGTGTGCGTGTGTTTTATATAATTATTATTTTATTTTCAAGAGCTAGGATTTGATCAGAACACTGCATTAAAAATGATTATTTCATATGAAATATATAAACAGAGACAGTGGCGAATCCAGGGGGGGGCTATGGGGCTGCAGCCCCTCCCAGAGCTAAACCAGAATTTTCGATTTTATTTTAAATAACTACAACTGTTTGTTTTTAATTTCCCTTTCTTTAAAAAAATAATAAAAACATGACAACACACACATTGCTTTCTGGCTTGACAGGCTCGAAATTTTTCCTACTTTTCTAGTCATTCCCACTTGTACTTGTAGAGTTGACACAGTCTGAAGAATTTTTTGGCTAGTTATTTCATTGTATTTTTATTAAATTATCGAAAGTATTGTAGTGTTCTTTATTGAGTCTTATTGTCAGGTTGAGTCAAGTCTGTAAAGTTAAAGTGTTTTGGTTTGCATAAGCGACAAGGTTCGACATTCGTCATGGCGATACAAAACATTTTTATGACCTCAGCCCCTCCCAGACCCAAATTCTGGATTCGCCACTGAACAGAGATAATCAACTATCATGGTAAAAATACCATTGAGCATGTATGCTGATTTAACAATCTAAGTCAGATTCTGACACAAAAATTTGTAAGAAATGTCCTCCATGAGACCCTTATGAGTCTTACTTCAGAGTTACAGAAAAACAAAGATTAAAAATCACTTAATACAAATAAAGTAATTAAAATAAAATTATGAAGAAAACCGTTTTTCATAGGTTTCTAGATTTAATTTTTGACATTATTATAAAAAGATCTAGTGGTTCTCAACAAGATTTATTGATTTGAAAATAAATATGAGTTTGAGTTTCAGAACTCTCTTTTAAGAGCAATTAGTATATTTCACAACTAAGAGTTATTGTTCAGTTTTGGTAATATCATAGAAAAAGGAAAGATATACAGCTAATATACTGCTGTTGCAGAAAAACAGGAAAGGGAACACACAGCTTACAGGAAGTTAAACAGAAAAAAATAAATAAATATAAAATCAAAAGGATGAAATGTGGAATGTTCCCCGATTCATAATGCTAGAGTAAACAATGAAATTAGATGCCAGCTTGTTGTGTTAAAATCAGCAATTGTAATGTAATAATTTAACTAAAAAATTATAGTTGTCTTTAAAGTTGAAACAAAATTTTTTTATTTTATTCTAAATTTAATGATATGACATGCATATTGAATGAAATCAGAATCCAGCAATTAATTTCTGAGATATTTAATCCTTGTAATTCAATTTTGAATTTACAGTACTCCATTATCCATGTGCAGATTATCCGGTTTGTGGATTATCCGTGCTCATTCCAGACTCATAAAAAAATTTAAAGATAAACATTTTCACGCTTATCATGCATGTGAAATCGATGTTGATGTTCGCTCGAGAGATTAATTCCGTGAAACTAGTGAGCCGTGATGGCAAAAGCTAAAGAACAGATTTTTTTCATATAATAGAATATATATGTGTCGATATACGACAAAAGATGAACAAACAGCAGAAGCAAAGACCCATTACAGATTTTTTAAAGCAGTAAATGTTAAAATGAAAATTCCTAGTTTGATGTTATACAGCATTTTTCCTCCACGTGCAATCTCTATGGGTTCAACCCCTAATTTTCCAAGAAATGAATCATCCACTTTCTGCTAACACATTCTTGTATGAACACGCTTCTCCCTGACACGTCATTCTTTAACTTCATCGTCTTCTTTCCTTTTCGCACGGGTTACTTTAGTTTTTGCATCTTGTTTGTCGTCAGTTAGTAGTACCATGAAATTGATTGAAATTCCTAGGAAAAAAAATTCCTAATTGAAAATGAAAATTCCTAGTTTGATGTTATACAGCATGTAAATGTAAGTAATTTTTATATTTTTGTACTGATGTTGATTTCTTTTTCTTTAATAAAAAGAAGTTTTTGGATTATCCATGTTTTTCTATTGAATGTGCATTCCCTTTGGTGATTAACCCGGATAATCGGGAGTGCACTGTATTCACAATTCCATGAAGATATGCAGGCAAAGATTTCCCCCCGATGTTTCAAAATATTTTACCTTGCTTTGTTCTAGTTATCAAAACAAAAATAAATAACAAATTTAATACAGTGATATAACTTTTATAATAAATAAATATTAACAGACGTTTAAGTTTGTTTAGAAACTGCCAGTTAAATCTGGCATTTTCAGCTATACTAAAGATGAAAAGCTAAAAAAATATTATCTTCTATATAGTCATTTTAATTATTTCATAGGAAAAAATACTTTTTTTAAAAACATTTGTAACATGAAATATTTATTCAGGTTAAAATTCCATTTGAATTTCATGGATGAGTAAGTTCCTGACTGCGCCGCACAAAAATCATTAATGCTTTCTCTCAGTTCAAGCTCTAACTCATTCATTTTTTTTCTAAAGAGCTTTGCTAATGTTGCAAATGCACGATCATATGATCTTTCAAATGATCTTTCCGTTGAAATCCTCTTCCACAAATGTAGCACTGATGAGGCCGTTCATCAGAATGTAAACTCAGATGTTTCGTCAAGTTTTTTTCTGAGTGAAGTCTTTTCCACACTCGGAACAGATGAAAGGACGCTCTCCAGTATGAATCAGCATATGACTTTGCAAATGTATTTTCTGCTTAAAGGCTCGGTCACATACTGAACATCCAAATGGACGATCTCCACTGTGTGTTAAAATATGGTGCTTTTCATTAGTTGGAAATGGGGATGAGTAATCACAATAGGTATATTTGTGAAGCTTCTCACACAATGCTTTGTATACATAAGAATTCTTCATGTAGTTTTTTTGTCGATTCTCGGCTCTCCCCGAATTGAGAGGTCTACCTCTTGCGTTTTTGTCGTCTTTGCGTGTTTTCTTTCCGTAAAATCTCTTTTTCCTTTTCTTATTTTGTGTTTTGCAGAAGACAGGTAAGCTTCACTGTCCATTTGTTGTTTACTGGTTTATTATCCTGGTGGAAAAACGTATTCCAGATTTGAAATTTCAACTATTGACGATGACATTTGTTTGAATTCAGCCACTCCAGAAAACATGGGTTCCGTTGTGAACAATATATATTTTAAAAGCAATAAAAATGTCAACGAACTTGTTATCCGTGCTGGCCAAAAAGACTTTAATGAAATAAACGTCATAATTTCGAACGCCGACAAG
>BGPR01023967.1:0-16031 GCA_013235015.1 Araneus ventricosus | reverse complement strand
CCAAAATCCATCTTTTATTCTTCAGCCTGGGGATTCTTCTATTTCAGCAAAAGTTTAGTTCTAATATCTGTAGGAAATGTCATGTCATGCTCTTTTCTAATCACTCAAATAACTTTTTCTAAAACTCAGACTTCACCAAAATCCACCTTTTATTCTGTTTCTCAGAGGATCAATGTGCTTTAGCAAATGCTTGATCCTATTGTCTGTTGGAAGAGTCTTCATGTATTCTTTCCAGATCATTCAAATTCTCTAAATCAAACGGTTTTCTTGGCGATCAGTCTCGCAATTGTAAAGGGAATATGGAATTTGTGTATCGCTTTGATAGACGACGATTATGAATTGTGCGCTGAAGTAAAGTTTGAAACTCGGAAGTGATCAATGCTTTAATTTTTAACACCATGAAAGTGTTTCTATTATTGAAAACTTTTTGTTTCCTATTAGTGCAATTACGTGAATACCCCTATGAAACATTTGACAATAATTTACTGTTCATGTGGATAATCGGTTATTATACATAATTACTGGATATTTAGCGGGCTATTATATATAATCACCGCGGTAATTATACATAGTAACCTGTCATTATCAACAAGTAATAACCGCGGTAATTATGTATAATAGCCGATTATCTACATTGACCGTAGCACATATTTTGTTTCTGTTCAAATTGTAAATAACTTTGTCTTTAACCTTTTAAATTGGCTTCCTAATTTGTTAAATTTTGCTTTTCCTTGTAATATTTAAGCTACGTAAAACTGTATAGTTCAATACATAAAATGTGAAATGTACATTTATGAGTATTTTGCTTTTCCTTCTAATATTTAAGCTATGTCAAACTGTATAGTTCAAAACACAAAATGTGAAATGTACGTTTATGAGTATTTAGCTTTTCCTTGTAATATTTAAGCTATATCAAACTGTATAGTTCAATACACAAATGTACATTTATGAGTATTTTGCTTTTCCTTCTAATGTTTAAGCTATGTCAAACTGTATAGCTCAAAACACAAAATGTGAAATGTACGTTTATGAGTATTTAGCTTTTCCTTGTAATATTTAAGCTATGTCAAACTGTATAGTTCAATACACAAATGTACATTTATGAGTATTTTGCTTTTCCTTCTAATGTTTAAGCTATGTCAAACTGTATAGTTCAATACACAAAATGTGAAATGTGCATTTATGAGTATTTTACTTTTCCTTCTAATATTTAAGCTATGTCAGACTATATAGTTCAATACACAAAATGTGAAATGTACATTTATGAGTATTTTGCTTTTCGTTGTAATGTTTAAGCTATGTATAACTGTATAGTTCAATACACAAAATGTCAAATGAACATTTATGAGTATTTTGATTTTCCTTGTAATATTTAAGCTATGTAAAACTGTATAGTTCAATACACAAAATGTGAAATGTACATTTATGAGCATTTTGATTTCCCTTGTAATATTTAAGCTATGTAAAACTGTATAGTTCAATACACAAAATGTGAAATGTACATTTATGAGTATTTCCTTTCCCTTGAGTATTTCCCTTTCCTTATGAGTATTTCCTTTTCCTTTCCCTCTGAAGAAGAGATAACGAATAATTTTCTTCTTTTCGTTACTCCATACGTGATATTTCTGTCTAATGAATTGAACTAATAAATGATGAATAGATCTGGTGAATGATTTTCGCCTTTACTGTTTCCATACTTGTTTTCGTAACTCCATATATGTAGGACAATGCATCAAAAAAATTCATCTTTAAGGAAACGTTTGTTATTCTAACCAACTTCTTTTTTCTCGTTCTATAATAATCTATTTTCCGTTACAATGAATCCTATGAATCTGTTACTAAAACTATGAAATCGTTTGAAAATGCGATGCTTTTTCTGATTTTTCTCATCGAGGAAAGTGATGATACTACTTTCTAAAGTTGATGATGCGTTAGATTTTTACTACCCCGTTATAACGAACCCTCAACGGACCGACTCAGAAGTTCGTTTTAACCGAGGTTCGCAGTATCCGTATTTGCAAAAGAAATGCCCTAACATGCTAAGATACTACTTCTATAATAACCTAACATTTTCATTAGTAATTAGGGACAAACCAAGTATTAAATAATGTACTCAATAATAAACAAACTAAACATTTAACTTTTTTTCACTTCTTTGCTAATCCACTACATTGAAAATAAAAATTATTTTTGGTTGAAAAGTTTTCGATTTTATATACAACTCGTCAATTTTTTATCCACTATTTTAAACAGGTCCACAACATGTTCGCCGATGTTTTCTGTGGCAAAAAATTGTTTCAAACGTTTTTGTATCTGCAATTGAAGGCCATGGTTCGTCTTGTTCTTCCTCCATATCTGAAGACGAATCTACAATAGAGTTGTTTTTTTCGTTTACTAATGCCACGATATCTTCCTCACTCATTGTAATGACATCGTTGTCACAACATTCGAAATGTTCGATTTCATTTTGCGGAAAAGCATTCACTCCATGCTTTTCTGCTCCGATAGGAAAAGTGTTTCGCTTGCCAACGTTAGCCATGATCACTGAAATGTTCACAGAATGATAAGTTAAGCAATTAAATAAAAATGGCAGAGAAAACATGTGATTGCGCCTGGGTCGTCTGACCAGAAAGTCCCCCCTTCCCTGGTTGACACTAGGCCAGGTGTCCACCGAGGGGAGGAGGGGAGATAGAAACTGTAAAGAGTCTTGGCTGTTGTTCCTTTGTCCCACTTATGGGGTTAGCAGCGACTCTAACAAAGGTACAATAGGCGAGGAATGTGGTCTCTGAACCAGAGTATTTCATGCAAAAGGGGTAATTCTTGTAGAAGTTGGGTTGGCTTGAGTACAATTAGTAAAGAATGTCCCTTTGGGAAACTGAAAAGTTTGAGTATTTAGAAATTTTCAGTTCGCTATAACCGAGTCTCTAGCGTTTTTCGTTCGTTGTAAACGTATGAAAATACATTATTAACATAAGACCTCAGTTGGGACCATGTGAAAGGTTAGCTGTAACCGAGGGTTCGTTATATCCCGGGTTCACTATATCACGGTTCGATTGTATATGTTAAACTTAATGAATTGTTTAATTATAATTTTGTTTTATTTGTGGCTAGTCGCCTATTCAGTTGAATCTCTTATGCAAAATTTGATTTTTATGATTCCCTTAACAAAGCAACTTTAAATTTCAATTTCAATTTAAATAATATATATTTAAGCCATTGTCTTTCAGTGGCCTACCACCTGTTCTGTTCGTTGTCTGTCGCTAAGGGAATCAAGTAGCTATCCGTGTCATGTAAAATATAAATGCGCATTGTCGGCGCCAACTTCAATTTCTTATTCCTCATGCAAAATATGCATTTATTTTCTACATTATAATGGCGTGGAACATCTCTTTTTCCTTTCGAAACTCCATTTTACTCTCTTGAAACTTACTTGACTCTATAAGAGACGTTCATGTAGATACGGAACAAAAACAAGTGCAAGGCTACGAAAAGAGCGAGGGTTAAATGTCTATCGGAATTGGAAGTTTGTTAAGAGAATCATGAATATCAAATTATGCATAAAAGTGTCCGTTGAAATTATATTCTTGGCGCTAGAAAAGAGAAATCTGAACTTGTACTCTTGTTATGAATTTTAATTAATAGTGTCTTCCCAGTGAGTATGCCACGACTCTGAAACCATAGTGTTGAGTCGGCTCCTCTGAACGGCATGGAAGAGTTTACGACAAAAGCCGAAGCGTTTCCTTAGGTCACGTTTGGACCTACGAATCGGCTAGAACTGTTCCTATGCGCCGCACAGCGATCGATTTAATAAATCTAGATGGGCAAAAATATTTCGGTCAGTGAAACACAAGTATAAGTTTTAATATGGACGTTATATCGAAATTAAACATGTACTTAACTATAAAAAATGACGTCAGTCACTAAGATCTTCCTCAGAGCTATCTATGTCTGAAGAACTGTATTCTATAGTTCGATTGTTTTTCAATAGCAACACAGCTTATTCTGATTATCTAGTTTCGAGTTTCTTAGATTTATTTCTTCCTCATCACAGGGTCGGACGTGATTAATAACATATGTATTACGTCTTCCAACGTTTTTTGGCTAGAAAATTTTTTTGAGAATTGTTCTCGAAATTTTTTTAAATCTTTATTTCGAGCATGTTGTACTTATTCGGAAAGCTGGTCTATAGGTAGAATGGCCTGTTCAACTGTTTGTTGTCCATAAATTAATAATTTATGGACGCTGGCCGGCATATAATACCAGTTATAATTGAATGTATAATTTTGCAGGATCAAACGTATATATTTCAAATGCGTCTTCATCAATTTCTTGCTCACTAGAAAAGACTTGTAAAGTTATTGAAAAACGCTTAATAAGTTTAATGTCTAATCCCGTTATGTCAAATGATGAGGTCGGATTAGCAAAATTTCTGCGGTCGGTATTTCCGTCATTGGTTGTTCCGGAAATTTGTTTTGGTATATTTACCAAAAGACCCATTTCTTTTTTAAATCTGTCTTGGATAATTTTTTTGCGCTTTTCTAATTCTTCTTTGTCTTGTTTCCTTGCTTGCCATTTTTGCGCTTCAAGTTTATATGACAAACTAGCAGTACGCGCACGGCGTTGCCCGTGGAATCAGGATTTAGACAAAATGGGGGAAAAAATGCCCACAATGACACGAAAAAGTTTTGAAAACAAAATCAAAACAAAAGATACACATTATGGATTTTCCTCTTATTTTTCCTCTCGACAATGACGCGTAATGACTTCACCGGAAGGTATCGAATTGTAGAAATGCATGCTGGTAATGAAAGCATATTACGTCACCTCCTGCGAGGAAGCAACAATACATTCTGGGATCGTAAGGAGAAACTCTCGCTGTGAAATCTCGCTAGCAAAAAAATTGTTTGAACTGATCAGGGAAAAATTAATTAAACAAAAAACGGAATACGATATTTTAACCGTTCTTGTTTTAATTTCGACAGAAAAGTTCCAGTTATAAGTCGAAAAGAAATGAAAATTATAGAGTTGTTAGAACGTCAGATGCGAGAATTTGAAGAACTCCTTATCAAAAATTACTATAAAAGTGACTATTCTTTAAGAATTTCTCAAAATTTAATGGATTATGTTGGAAATTCGAAACAAACTTCATTAGAACGAAAATCGTTTGTTCTATCCGATGGTGCATTGATTGTTTTTCAACGATCTTTAGAAAAGATACTACAGACGTAAACGTGCCACCAATTACTCAGAACAACACAAAACATTAAATAAAAAATTTTCTAGATTAAATTTTAAAATTCCGGCTTCGAGGTGCATTGAGTCACCATTACGTCTACCTGTGTGCCCAATTTCATGGCTGTAAGTGCTATAGATTCGTCTGGACATTGCACACACACATGAACTCACGCACGCATGCACACACGCAAACATTGCCTTTTATAAGTATAGATGAAGGAGACGCTCGGATCATCTTGTCCAAGCATGCAACCTAACAATCCAGATCTGAATTTCGAAGGATCGATAGCCTTTTCATTATGTTTCTCAAGTATATTCATTTCTCTTGGGAAAGCTCCACAAATGTAACATTTTTGACTAAGATTGTTCAACCAGAATACTACAAATTTTCCCATCAACCATAGTCATTACCAATGCTAGTTCTATGAAGAATTCTTTATCATAAATTTTAACTTTTGAGGGGCGAAGATTTGTTATTTGAGATTCTATTTTTTCTAATTATCTAGTATTACATTTTATTTTCAACAACTATTTTTAATTGCCATACTCTGAAAGGTAAATTTAAAAAAAGACAAAAAGAATAAAATAAAGTTATCTGCAATTGACGTTAATTTAAATTTAATTAAAACAAAGGGTATAATATATGTAGAGACGGCTTAAGAAAATCGTCTGCCAGAAAAAAAGCAAAGAGGAAAATTAATTAATTAAAAATAACATATATATAAAACTGTTATTAAAAAGCAAGATATATGTCCCACCACTATTCCTAAAAAATCTCGGACAAATATTTTTTTACGCGGCTTCTTCTGATAATCAAGTTTCGGGTTTCTTAGAATTATTACTGAGCTTCGTGATTACAGTTCGGACGTGATTAATAACATATATATTACGTCTTCCAATGTTTTTTGTCTTGAAATGTTTCTTGAGAATTGTTCTCGAAATTTTTAAAAATCTTTATTCCGTGTTTCTTCGGAAAGCTGGTCTATCGGTAGAATAGCGTGTTCAACCATTTGTCACCCATAAATTAATAATTTAGGGACACTGACCGGCATATAATACCAGTTATATAATTGAACATGCAATTTTACAACATTATATACACTATTCGAGTCTACCCACACGCAAAATATCAAAGAGTGTTTGCTACTTTAATGAAACAATGGTTCCTGAAAAAAAAAAGAAATACGCATGTATCCGGGAAGATCCGGGTTATGTCCTTTTTTACTCTTATTTTTCAATACATCCGATATATAAAAATATAGCTTAGAAGGCGGAGGTTTGCGGAGAAATGTTTTGCTTTGCTTATAACTTTTAGTGAAATGATACAAAATCCATATATTTTTCATGTAGTAGCAAATGTAGTTAACACGCACATTTAATATATGAAACTTAGAAATAATACTAATGAGTATATAAACACAAATATTTATTTAAAAAATAAGACACAACAAATAACACAAATCACTTATTTCCCTTCTAGAAGATCACAAAATGTACTGTCGCAATATGCAAACTTTTACGCATTACAGGCAAAATTGCAGGTACTAACCGTTTAAGTTAGAGATAGTTCATTGCGTTATTGGTATTTCAGTTGCAAATAAAGCAATTGGTACCAAGAAATAAGAATGGAGGTTTTTTTTTATTTTTGTCCAGCCAGATATATTAAATCGATCACTGTTCTCAGATGTTGCAAAATCCCGTTAGCCAGCATTGGTAAACGCCGGCAGCCGCTCCGTGTGTTTTGTACCCTATAACTGTGCGAATAAAGATTCGGCAGATCCTTCCGCCGCTTTACCCGCATTTAAAATATCATCATAAAAAACTGGGCAATCAGAAAGAATGTACACTGTAAAAAAAATCCTGTAAAATTTACGGTTTTAAACTGGCAGCTGGCTTCTTTGTGCAAAACCGTAAAAGTTACTAATTAACCGTTTTTTACCATACAGGAACAAGTTTTTTCCGTAAAAGTTAAGAAGTAAATGCGTATGAGATCAAGTTTTCTCCGTAAAAATTGCGGGTAATATCTCCCGTCATATGGTCGGCCCAAGCCGGGGGGCGAGTGGAGATGTTTTCTTGCACCCGAAGTGACGTCATCGACCTAGTTGAATTGAAATGTGCTGATGTGAACTGAAGTGAGTGACGTCATCTTTCCAACTTAGAGACTTTCATCATTTCTCGAATTATCTGGAAAGTCAATTAATTAGAAATCTTAATTAGTCAAGGCTTAATTATCATAAATTAGGAATATTAATTAATCAAGGCTTAATTATTAATTTCAATTAGTTCAATTAATCGAAATTTTAATTGAACTTACTTGGACGATTTCAATGTAGATGGTGACAAAACTTCAAACTCCTCCGAGCTGGGGGATCGAACCCGTGTTTAAAGAGTTGGCAGGCAATTGCTCGAACCACTATACCACCGGGGACTTCATACAAGATGGTAAAAAATTTATTTGAGTTTTAAGTCACTATAGTTCTAGTGGTGTAAAAATCAACTATTGCCAGAACACGTGTATATATAAAGTCGAATCGCAGTTTTATTCGCACGATGTTCAAAACCATAAAATAATTGCTGAAAAATAAGATCAAGTGTAGAAGATAATCTTTAAATTATTTAAGAAAGTTATCGTACGGAAAGAAATGACAAAAAATATAATTTAAACTGACGGTTTTAAACCGTTTATGGTTGGAGCGAAAAACGGTGAGAAACCGTTTTGAGAACAAAACAGATTTAAACCGTCAAATATGCGGAAAAAGTCCAAAAAGAAACGGACATTTTTTACAGTGTAACGCAAACTATTACATTTCTTTCTTTTATATTTTATATAAAAATTGAGGAGAAAGAAATATTTAAACTTATAAATAACTTATTAAAATAACATATTCTTAAATAAGACAAAAATATTGCAAGTATTCTATTTAGTGCATTATAAATAAGTTATTTCAGAAAATTGAAGTGTGTGTCTGGGGTTATGCTAGATTATTAAAAGGGCTTTCATGTGAGTGCTTTCTTGAAAGCCATTTAATTGTTCTTGTGATGAAGTATATTGAAATACTTCAAACTGTATAAGTACTAATAAACTCATACTTTTTCTTGGGTTTCATTTTAAATACTCTTCGTATTAAAATCAATTTGAGAAACAATTATTTTCTTTAAATGAAAAACTAATATTCAAAAAATGTATGTCAGTTAATTCTTTTCTCCTCCATTTTATTCAGGTTTACTTCTTTGCTTTTCTTGTTACCATGGAGATACACTGAGTTGTTATATTATATCCAAGACTTTGTCATTGCACTTTTGTTGTGAAATGCGTTACTTTGAAAGACATGTTTGGTTTACAAAGAAGCATTTCTTTCCATCAATTGACTTAATAGCATTTTTCGATTCATAAAGAATCAGTTTAACAATCAAAAATCGATTACGACGGTAGTATTTCATTATATGATGGAAAATAATGTGCTATAAAATTATTGGAAGTTGCAGGTTTGCCTTAGCCAAGAAATGGTGAGATAATTATTTTCTTCCCTTATTAATGTGTTGTGCAATAGAGTCGATTCATGCTCGCCTGATACACGTCGAATGCGATGTCAGATGACGTGTGCAGTTTCGTTTGTCACATGACCGTGATATCACGAGAATCAGCTCCATTGTGCGTGCATCTGTAGAAATGTGTCTCAAACAGGATGGTCACCATCTGATCTAAAACGACAAGAAAATATCGCGTGAACTTGTGAAAGTAAAGAGACATTTGTTGTGATCTGCATGCTGAAAGAAAAGAGTGCAAGTAGCATTTGATTGATGATATTTATCAAAATTAACTTACACAAATAAAGACATATCTGCTGTGATCTGCATGCTCGAAGAAAAGAGTGCAAGAAGTATTTGCTTGATCATAATTATCAAAATTGGCATTAGAAAAAAACTGGACTCTGATGAGAAACGGTTAAATAATTCTTAATATGGATAAGGATAAGAAATTTAATTGCTGTCAAAATTTTTCATTTATAACTGCGACTATGTTTATTTTTGGTTTGGATGTCAGAAGAAATAAAATAATTCAAAACCGAAAAGCATCAAAACTGTGCTCTGTTTATCTGAAGTTTGTGTCTCTTTTGTGGATCATTTACTTTTTACACATTGTGGTAACCATTATGATATGCGAAATACGAATCCCATCCAACTTCAAAGAAACAATTGCAAGAAAGTCTCCCGAAGTTATCCCATTCATAATCTGGTGCTCTTTAATGTTAAGAAAAGATAACATTTCTCATTTATTATATGACGTTCAGCTCCTGAGATATAAATTCAATGTGGTGTTTAACCCGTTATGGGTAAGTACTGGTATGACTGTTATTATAGGCGTCCCTCTAATTAGTTGGCTAACTGTCACTATTCCTTCGGATGAAGCAGATTGTTTAAAAGTAATGGAATATTATAGCTTTTATTTTTCCTATATACCGGAGAACAACAATTGTAAAGCTATGGCCATTTCCCAACTGTTTCTTCAAATTGCTGTACATGCTTTGCGGACAGTTGTTACAGTGTTTTATGTCATTGTCTGTTGTTTCTTCAGTAAACTCCTTAACACGCTTTCAGATAGAACACTGTCGTTATCGCATTTGAAGGCAAACGTATGCAACAGTTCTATCCTCCGTTACTTAGAATCCTACGAATCTGTTACTAAAGCTATGAAGTCATTTGAAAATGCGATGTCTTTTCTGATTTTTCTCATCGAGGCGAGTGATTTTGTGAGCATATTTTACTGCTTTATCAAGCTGGATCCATTTCATCAGGCGAAGCGAGAATCGTTTTTGAAAAATCATGCACCAGCTGTTATTTTCCATTTTCTGAGAGCACTGTTGTCTTTCTTGTGGGTATCACTAGCTGCATCAAGTTTACACGAAGCCAGCAAAACCACGAAGGAGGTTCAGGAAAAAATAATGAAGGAAATGATTATATCAGACGAAGCCAACAGCAAGCAATTGCTTCGCTTGTTCGTCGTCCACAACAGTCCAGCATTCACTCTCTCTGCCTGGGGATTCTTCCACTTCAGTAAAGGCATGGTGTTAGCGGCTGTTGGAAGCATCTTAACCTATTCACTTCTAATACTCCAAATCGATTCGAAATGAAAATGCACTAGGGAAAGTATTGCAGCCTTTGTGCTCGGAGGGTGAAATATATATAGGTTGCAGGAAACAAAATCCAGTCTAAAGCAACCAATTCCATAGAAATTTTACATTTTAATCCTTAAATATCCGGGCAAGGACCCAAAATCTATAGTAAATCAATTTCTGATCTCTTAACTGATGTCTAATTTAATCTCACATCTAGGCAATGTAAGACCAAAAGGAAAACTGAGTTAAACAACAATTAAATTTTTTAAAACTAACGCAAGTGAAAGATATTTACAGAGATGAAGTATTTACATATTTGACAAGAGAGAGATTTAGGCTTTAGGCATGATTAGTTACTTAATTATTGTCATGTTACATTTATAGCTATTAATTACATTACTCCTCTCAACAGAAAGGTGCGATAGTAAATCATCGCCAGATTTATCCGTTGCGACTGGCGTGAAAAATCCCTCGTCGCTATCCGGAATGCTAGATCGCCTAACACTTGGAAGTTTAGAAGCGTCTCCCTCCTGATAAGTGAATATTGTTAAGACTAAGACGAACTCCCCATGCCACTGGTTTTGAGGGCCAGGCCGTGACCGGAGGGGTGGCAGATTGGCCCCCATGGCAGTCAGGCAGAACGTGGGTGGGCGACAAAATGAAGATAAGTCTTCAGTCGCTCACCTAAACATAACGGGAATTCGCTAATTGTTTTGTCCATGTCAGTCTGCCAGCTTGTCTGGTTGTGGACCTCTTTACGAGAAAGAGAGAATCGGGCCTGCCTTTTCTTGGAACAAAATAGCAGTCAGCTTTGTTACAAACTGATGCGGCAATGAGCACTTTGAGTTTTGTCGCGCCGCAGGAAAAAGGGTCCCTTTAGGCAAGGCGAAAAGGTTCTTCTTGACCATGGGTCGGTGTCTCTGCACTAGAAATGGCAAAACAATTGCATTCTTTTTTTCTTTTTTGATCTCATTTTGCCAGTCAAAATAGATCGACAAGAGAACCTGCATCTGCCTTAAGAATTTTTTCGAACCTCTTAGAGCTGATAAGAGGGGTGGGATTTACAAAAAAATCACGTAATTCCTACTATTAATAGCCTTACAGGTAAAGGAGAACAGGCTTTTCTTGAGAGTTTTGTGTTTCAGGTGGGGGGAGGTTCTATTTTATCTTGTTTACTATACGTAGAAAGGATAAAGGGCCTGTCCTTGTTGGAAGAGTGTCCTTGTGTTTCCTTTAGTGGCAAATAATACTGAAGGAAAAGTTGCTTGTTTCTGTTTTTGCTCTAAGTAAGTGCGACATAAAGAAATACTTGACATTTTCATTCCTTTCTAAAGTATATAAATTAGTTTTAAGTAGAGCTAAATTATTTCGTTTTTAAATCGCTTTTGTTGTATTAAATACTAGCCGCATTCTACTGCCAGCTGATTCGCTCCATTTTATTAATATTATATATTATTTATGCCGACCAATCTTTAAAAAAAACATCAACTACATTCTTTTTTTGCTAGCATTAATTTGAACTAAATTTTAAGCAATATGTTTCTACAGCTAATAAAATTAAATGATTAGATTTTTACATTCAATTGTTAAAAAGCTCTTTAGGCAGAAGCTCTTTAATGGCATTAAACTCATTGAAAATTAATATTTATTTCGATCATGCTATAATTCAAATTTAAATTACGCTTTATTCCACTTTATTTATCTGACTATAACTTGAATCTTTTTACCAATACTTGACTAAATAAAGAGAGAGTATGATTTCCATTGAAAATTATCTGACTAAGTGAAAAAAAAGGAATTTAGATCATTGCTAAAAAAGCAAATTTATCAAAATAATTTATAAATCTACTTAAAAAGTAAATTTATTTCTCAAGTAGCAAACATTTAATAAAAAAATTGACTAAAACTGGAAAAGCAACGAAAATTGCAGCATTATCATTACAACAAAAGGAGGTTTTATAATTTAATAATAAAAAGTAAATCTTAAATTACATTTTTTAATATGAGAGAAACATGAATTAAACATTAAGGGAAAAGATAAATTAAAGATTAGACGAATCAGCGAAATTGGTTCTGACTTTCAATCCAGCATTGTAAATTATACATAAAAAATATTTTTTTTAAAAATATCAAATTTAAGAAAAAATTCACGAGCCAACTAGATCTGTTATCATTTAGAAAAAATATTAGCTTTTAGAAAATAAGATCGTGTAGGAAATTATTTTGAATGATATATTCTGTTATTATCAAAGCTGAACACTTCCAAGGTCTTTCTAAGTTTTAATTAATTAAAGTTTTAAAATCTACTGAGGTTACTTCTGCTACCTCACAGTAGGTTTGTACCAAATTTCCACAACTTTATGTTCAAGATTCGTCTTGGTAGGAGCCAACAGACAGTCACCTATGCAATACAAGCGCTTTTTTTATTAGTAGTAAAAATAGTATTAAAGCACATGATTACAAGCAAAACTATAAAATTAAGTCTTATAGTATTTTTCGTGTTAGAGTTTATTGTATAAAAAAATCTAATGCAACTATTCTACACCATCTAAATCACCTAAGATTCTTGTTTTACTTGTCTTGATCATTGAACTGATTAACCAAGTATAAAATTTTACTTAATATGATCGTACACAAAGATGAATGTTATTTGTCTTTTGGAAAAATAATATTTTGTTTGATATTGATGAAATTTATGGCAGTTCTTTCAAAACAAGAGAAGAATCATCATCAATTTTTCAAGCTAAAAGATATTAAAATTTTTAAATATAAAAGTAGGTAAGATTTCCGCAGTTTTGCCAGATTTTTCAAAAATATTGTTGCAAAACCTTACTGTGGGGTGGTTAAAAGATAGTCCAACACGCAGGATAGTGAGAATGAAGGTTTATTTACAAAATATGCAGGAAAACACGTAGCACAGAGTTACAGGAAACAAAAGCCTTTTGCACAGATTAACAATGTAAATAGACGTCAACTTTGCGGTATACAGTTCAGCACTCTAGATATGTTAATAACACAAGCAGTCAGCAAATAACTACAAAGACAGTAACTGCACTTTCGATTAGCGCTCAGCTACCAGCTACTAGCTCGCATGCAGGATAGGGACTCAAAGGCGTTCGCGCTCCGAGCGATCCCGTAGCGATCAACAACACATCCGTCGTCAAGCGCTCTCCTGATATAGTTTTCCCGGCAGCGCCATGACGTCACATGAATGATCTAGCATTATTCGTGGCGCATCTTCTCCTCCTAATAGAAATACTCGAGAAGATCTTGCCATCTTTTGAGATCCCATATTTCGTTTAGCACTCGTCGCCAAGTCCGGGAAACCAGACATTGGCTGCGCTACCCATCCCATACACTTATTCCTGTAAAACTCCTTCCTTACCATAAGACTCATTGCTGGGAAGCGACTCTTCTTCATGTTTGTAAATTATCATCTAAAAACTTTTAGTTACACACAAAAAAGATATATATGTATCTTTTAATGATAGCAATTTAATAACTGTCACAATTATTTTTTCTTAATTTTAAAGAAATAAAAAAAATATGATTTGCTAAGCAGTCATACTTTCAATTTTAAAATGACAAACAATTCTTATTTAATCAGCATTATCACTAATTTCCTTATTTTATATAATCGATATTTAATCACAGTGATCCCCAGCATGGCGAAATTATGGATGAGAGTTGCCGCATAAGTTAAAGGGCACAGTAACTCCCTCATGGGATGGAAGCAGAATGGATCGTGGTTCTTAGGATATCTGCTGACGGGTCCCGAAGCCCGGTAAATGGGGAGGGTCGCTCGCATGAGCCGCTCCGTAATGGGGACATTAAGTCGGGGACCACAGTGTTCTACGTAGAAGTGTAAATGTGCGCCGTCGGCTCAATGTGACCCCCAAAAGTTCAAGAAAAGGTGGGATAATAGCTTTGGGATATTTAATCGCATGATCCTTTAACTATAAGTTAACATTATGGTGAACAATAAAATGCCTTCTTTGATTACAGCATTTGAACTTACTCATTTTCATTTACCCACAAGTTTTTCCCTTATACACTTTGAAATCATATTTTTCAACTCAAGCTCATTAAATAAAGTGATTTTATTTATTTGATAAGTTTATACAGTAAAATATTTTCTTTTCGCCACTTAGTTATAATGATTTTCTCTGTTCAATTGTATATCTAGGATAATTGACGTCATGCATTTTTGTTTTTTCTTTCATCGAATTACTTAGATTCTAGTTTCCATTGTAATTGCAACATAGAATTCAGATTTCTTTTTTTTTTGACATCTCTGACTAAGAAAAAATGAAAATGAACTTTTATTATCTTCACAAAATTTATTATTTGGAAAATTTTTTCCATAAATGATATTTTAACATTTTTTCTTTAAAAGTTCATTTGGAAATTTAGTTTCTATCTCAGTCATATTTTCTAGTTTTTCAAATACCATATTATTCTTTATGTAATAAGACTTTGATATTTTAAAATTTCCCTTTGTTAATTTTTGTGTTAGTTTGGACTTTGCAGAGACGTTCAGCTCAATACAATTCCACATGTAAAACTTTTTATTTCGGTAGTAGAGAGAGAAAAAGGTAAATTAATTTCACAAGCAATTAATTTTCATTAAATTCTGGATTTTTCCAATCTTATCAAATAATAAAGGTAAATTTTAAATAGTTATGTATTCTATATTAATTGTTCTACAGCCAGATATTCCATAGCAAACAATGCTGGTCTCTAAGTGTGTAGTTAGTAAGAAATATATTAAAATTATGGATTAACTACCGTAACAGAATAAATGGTTACAAAGAAAGCAATTGTTATGTGCGATCAAAAGATATAGAGAAGAGATTTGATCAGAAAGTCATTTGATAATAAAGAAATTTGAGTCCTATATAATCGAACTACTCTCTAGATTTCAGCTCTATTTTTTTATTTCTAATTATTATTTCTTACATATTGATGCAGAATAAATATTACCTGTTATTATGCTCCATAAAAGCTATATCAATGAAGACATGGATTTTGTTTGTTTTCTCTGTCTTCTAGAAAAATATGTGCAAGTAATTTATTGATGATCATTATTTTGTTTTGTATTTTCATGAATATATGTCTCTTAACTCTCTGACTACTAAGAGCTCTCAAAATCGAGTACGTGTATACTGAGGCTTGCTTACTAATTGATGTGTGAATGGATCAACGGATTCGTCCTGCCACATTCTCCTTCTCCTCACTACGGGTAGTGGGAGATATGAATGGCTAAGACTTCCATCTCCTTCCCTCCCTTACGTAACCCTTTAATGACCACATGCCCAACTGCCTTCCTCCCTCTTGAACAGCAACCGTCGAAACCGCCCCACTAGTTATAGGCTTATGGCCGATTACGAATTGACTTAGGAGTCAGAGTGTTAAAGTATTTTTTAAGAATATGTAATTTTTATTAAACGATTTAATAAATCATAAAATAGTGTATAAAAATATTTTCAGGAATGTAGTTTTTCTGGGTGGGGGTTTATAGGGAGGGATGATAAAATGAATGAAAAATGTGTCACGTAGGGGGGCGTAGCTTTGCGTTCCGCTACAGATGCAGGTCACCCTTAAGGCCCTTGTGAGGCAATAGCGCGAGAGAGATTTAGGTTTAAACAGCACATGCACCGAACGTAGCTTTTTTATTTG
>BGPR01023966.1:0-23728 GCA_013235015.1 Araneus ventricosus | reverse complement strand
GAAAACCCCTCATCATTCAGCTTCTCGTAGAGTGTACCGAAATTTACCAAGTTGCCATGCCATATCTTTCTGAATACTCATAGTATTGAACTGGAATATTTATATAAGTTGCTCTATTTATATGGATCTGAAGTTGTGAATGAAAATTTACGCTACATTTCGCGCCTCCGCAGTAAATAATTATTTACTAATGTTAGAAAATTCTGCATTTTAAGCTAAGAAGCTTGCATTTTTTCTAAATTGTCTCTCGTATACAGAATTTGAAATTTCGGAAATGTCTAAATTCCCGTATAGAAATCTTTTGGGATGTTTATCCTTTATATCGGGAAGGACAAGACCTGATATTTGCTATGCAGTTAATATTTTGTCTCAATTCCAAAGTAATCCAGGATTAGTGCATTGGAATATACTACTTAAATTACTTGGATATGTAGCTCAAACTAAAAATTATAAATTGAAGTTGTCTGAAGCAAATAATTTAAACATCAATTGTTATAGTGACGCTGTTTTTGCAGCAAATAGAGATGATCGAATTTCCATTGGAGGTCTGATTCTTTTCATTGATAATTCACCCATTATATGGAAAACTTTTAAACAGAAATGTGTTAGTTTATCCACAGTGGAAAGTGAATATGTATCATTATGCGAATCCGCAAAAGAACTCGTGTGGATCATCCGAATTTTTAAAGAATTTGAGAATCTCAATGTTATAAAAACTAATGTAACTAGTTCTCTCTTTTGTGATAATCAAGCGGCGATCGACTTTTCTAAATCACCAGTAGAAAATTCTCGTACTTAACACATTGATGTTAAATACCACTTTATCAGAAATTTAGTAATTGAAAAACTTTTCATCCTAAAGTATATCAATACCAAACTAAATTTTGCAGACCTCTTCACAAAACCTTTAACTAAAAGTAATTTGTCAAAATTTTTAAAAGACTTTTTGTGTTAAAATATAAAAGTCCAGGTGCGTACTGGCAATTTTTTTCATAAAATTGTAAATGCTTAAATGGCATGATTTTCATTATGAATGTAGTTTTCTAAATGTTTTTCTATTTGCATGTGATGCCGCCTGTCTGGTCTCGAGGAATTTAAATACACACGGGGATGTCAGCTCTTCATCGAGTGGGTGTTGCCAAGGGTTCGAGCGGCCACTAATACCGTCTCGGAGGAGGTGCAATTGTAAACTGCCAGAGTACTCGAAGGTTCCGTTCGACTCGTTGGAGGAATGCATCATCGTCTTTGTCACGGGAGATGTTATTTTAATTTTGTAAGCCCCTTATTATGATAATGGAAGCTCCTATAGGTCTCCCTCGACTCCAGACAGCCTGCATGTGTATATTTGAAATATTTTGTAAAGTTTTCTAATGTTTGTATACATGTGAAACTTGTTATACACTTTGTAAATATAAATTTTTCTTAATGTTTTGTGAAGTGAATGAAAAATTTTAAAGCTTTTCAGAGGTACGCGAGAGGCGGGCCATTGTTGGGAAATTCTGCATTTCAAGCTAAGAAGCTTGCATCTTTTCTAAATTGTCTCTCGTACCTTTATTCTAAGATTTGAAGCATTCTTTCTTTAAATTAATCACTTCACTTGACATCCATTTTTAGCAGCTATTTAATCGGAATCGTATGACGTTGTCTATCCGATTCCCGCAGCTGATATGTAGATGATTATTAGAGTATATATACTTGTCTCTACTATGTCATTTAGAGAAGGGAAAGAAGGGAAGGAGAGAGACCTACGGTTCTCTAAGCATTCTCTCCTCGGAAGAGACTTCAGCTGTAAGCTGTTGCTTTACTATAAGATGTGATATGTAAATATGTTCTTAAATGTGGTCGTCTAATAAATGTCTATTTTAAATCATACGATTCGTCATTTCTAAAAATGCTCCATCTCATAGAAATTCCACTGCATGCAATAAGCCAGGACGCTTTTAGCTTATCCAGCAGCTCTTCATAATTAGTGTTACTCAAGCTGCCTGTCTCTACTATACGAGACTAACAAGTGATATTGGCAAACTCGCTTCCTGTGCATAAAACATTTCCATGTTGAAATTAAAACTTTAATTTTAAACAACGTAGAGCTACGGATAACATTCCACCTAACTTTTTGAAGGCTGTCCAGTTTCTGTGTCAAGAACGTGCTTTCGATAATATCTCATAGTTTTAGTTTTTTATTATTTAGAGGAGTTTCTTTTAACATGATGTTGTTTATAAACTGGATTGTTGTTTATTATCTGTCAATTGCGTGATGCGGCATGCATTATACAAAAATAGGTCAAAACGCTCTACAGGACAGACATTTGGACCTACAGCAACAAGTAACTAGTTTATTTTTAATTAATTAAAATTTTGGAAAAACAAATCATTAAGGGTTTTTCAAAATTTTAATCAATAATAAAGCTAAA
Organism: Araneus ventricosus; assembly: GCA_013235015.1. Taxonomy (NCBI): domain Eukaryota; kingdom Metazoa; phylum Arthropoda; class Arachnida; order Araneae; family Araneidae; genus Araneus; species Araneus ventricosus. Next base: position 21,314 of record BGPR01023966.1, on the reverse strand, counting down.
TTTTAACGTTTTTTCTCGATACTTTCGGAGCATGTTATCGCTAAAAAAACATTTTTACAAAATTTTAAAATTTTTTAAAACGAAAATTACCTCTTCAGTTATACCAATTTTATTTAACTGTAATTTTCTCTAATTTTAATAAATTCTAAAATATATTTTTAAGTGTAATTTATAAAAAAATGTTATTATTGTTTTGGTTTCTCCGTTTATACACAGTCGCGTTGCCACGTGTCGGACAACATGCCGCACGATATTGTACAATATTGTTCGATATTATATAATCTTATATGACATTGTACAATATTATACCTACAATACTGTGAATATTGTTCAATATTTTTGCGCTACTGGGTAATTCAGTTTCTGTGTGTGCACACTGTCGTTGCCATAATTAAGAGTGAATCTTCAAAAATGATATAAAGGCAGACGAATCAAGTCTTAAACATTATCATGATGCGATGTTTTGGAGTAGAATTTAGAGTCTTTTAAATGTTTTCACTCACTGAGAACATCTTATCATTTGGCGTTCTCAATCTGTTGCTGAATACTTCGCACCATTCATAATTCCGACTTATTTTGATGCCCTGCTGCCATCTGGGAGTCTAAAGCGAAATTTATTATTTAAAATGTTGGTTAAATGGACTAAGAGTTTTGTTATTTATTTATTTATGACATTGACTAGAGATTTGATAAGTTGCAAAAAGGATAGATATCAGTGAAAATTGATGCAATTGACAAATGAAATGGAGATACATAAATATACAAAAACTGAAGATTTGTATAAATTTTAATATGAAATAGATCTGCAGTTTTGGTGCAAAAGTCACATGATAAACTTCAGCAAAGTATCTTGTTGCATTTTTTAATTAAAACGTGCACATATATAGTAACAGACAGGCTGACAGACAGTCAACCAGCTCATAGATTTACTCCAAAATTTCCCACGCATCTTAAAATGCTGGTGATAAAACTACAGGCTAAATATCATATAATTAGTTCTTTGTTTTATTTAGTTGTGCAGTTTACAAACACACGAGTGGACATGAAGGCAGACAGTCTGTCGCCGGGGCGGCTCTTCAAATCAGAAACAAGCAGTGCTGCAAAAAAAGGAATTTTTGAAAAGCAATTTTTCTTCAAAATACACCCACATTTTTTATTCTAATTATCTAAATTGTTTTTTTAGAAACTTATCAATATATTTTTTTTCATGAGTGATTTCTAGTAAAAGAAAAGGAATGCTTATTAACGCAGGTGAGTTCCCGTCGGAAAAGGTGAAAGAGAAACCGTAACCAAATAACGCAGAAGGCAAAAGAAGGGAAGAAAAGTAAATCGGGAGAGCAAAGACCATCCTCGGGTGGCAGGGAGAAAAAAGAAGCATCACACTGTTGGCCATGCTCCAAAGGACTGCAGCCTTTGCAGCTCCAGCCACCGCTAAGCTGAATGGGAGAAAATATTGGTTTCGTATTCCGAAACGTCGAGTGCGTGCCTTCTGCGGGTGGGGTCGGGGCGTGACTGGTGATGGCATATAGTAGGTACTCCGGACTCAACACTCGAGATTGCTATGACCGTCACTCAGATATCCCGACGAGGTGATTTTGATGTGAATTATTGAAATGCATGAAAACGTAACCTTTGAAAATTGTCAGTTTTTGCTTTAAAAAATTTTGTTTTGTTTTATTCTGCACTCCCTTATTTATATATAATAAAGGAAACAAAAAAAATGCCTTCTTCCAGCCATGAACTATCTCCCATCTGAAGACAAACAACGCATTTTATGCACTACTGCCTATTCAGCTCTTCGCAGAAATATAGCTAATTTCTTGGCTCTTTTACATACATGAGCTTAATTACAATAATAAAACAAAAGAAAATCTTCCGTAGTTCCCGAGAAAATGCAAAGTTTTCTGCACATCCATTTTATTTTTAAAAGTCCTTCAGCATACCTTTTACGTTTGGTTTCGTAACAATCAAATCTCCTTCTGGACCAAATATCCCTTATTTGTAGACTTACAAATATGCAAATAAATAAGCAGCGTCCCGATTTTCTCGATGAAAATCATATCTCGTCCCTTTTATCCCTGGGGGTTCACTCCAGTGGCTTCATTTCCCCTAAACACGATCTTTTGTTCAGTGAAGACTCCAAAGTTAAATACTGATACGTGGACTTTTGAGCTTAGGAGTTCTGAAGAGATCCTCAAGATGTGATTTTTAAAAGTGGGTAATGGGCTTATTTGCAGAGGAACGGATTTCTTCTAGCATGATATCTCGAATTCTGTGTTCACCTTTGGTTTAAGATCTCTGTGGAAATCTCGTGCTAAAGAGTTTCGTTCCCGCCGTAGCTCCACTTTAGGGAAATAAATTTATCATTGGTTCTTTTTGTAAGCTAGTTATTTATATCCCCATAGATAGTTAAAAACATTGATTTTAATGATTTTATTTTAGAATAGTGTCTGACGAAGTAAACTTACGTGTATTTAGTTTAAATTATGTGCCAAGGGTTCTGAAATAAGTAAAAACTAATTCATCACGAGAACGTTTAAGCCACAAAGTTGGTGAAAATTTATTTAATTCCAGACGCATCGTCTTAAGAAAATGGTAATATTCTTTACGCTGAAACTCGCTTAAACAGTTTACAGTCTTTTCATTGTTCATATATTTACTAAAAACTAGTATTTTGCGATGAAAGAAAAAATAATTTTGCGTTCCTGTTCAAAAATTCTAATATAATATATCGCTTCATTTTTGACATCCTTTGGATACTTGTTTCTGTCTTATTTCTTTAGCAATAAATTAAATTTTAAAATTATTGGAAACTATGCCAAATAAAATCTGAAATCTAATGTAATAATTTATTGAAAACTTAATTATTTATATTTGCAAAAACATCATCACGCTAACTTGAAATAAATTAGAATTACGCAAGTCAACGTGAATGTGCAGAATGCCAATTCTTTTTAGAAAATCAGACACGCTGATAAGAAAAATGACAATTTCTTCTATCACTCACAGATTTTTCGCAAATCGAAAATACGAACATTCATCATCAATACGAACATTAAACATCAATTTCTGAATAAATGTACAATAATAAACATAAAATACAATACTCTACAAATAGCAGTAAAACTATAAAATAAAACTGTACTTTTACGCAAGCCCAGAAATAAATGCTGAAACACAAAATTTACACAAATCGAGTAACCAACTTAAATCTTTCAAAATAAAGTGCTCTAGTTTTAGGATTACAACCAAAAAATAAAAATTTATTTGTCATTAGAATAACATTTTATTAGTTCAGAAATTGAGGAAAATAATTTACCATGTATTTTCTTCAAGAAGAATCACTTGTTAACTATATAGATATTCCTGGACTTATAGCTAATTTATCTTCCACCCCTGATCGTGACCTATCTCAGTGAAGTCTATATATTCTAGCAAGTGAAGCTTAAAAGTTGTCTTTTTGCATAATGGCAAAGTTCTTGCTTCAATTCCTGTTTCTCTGCATGACAAAAAATTGAAATTACATTTTGTCTTGAATTATTTATTCCTAGAGGACAAAATGTATCTGCAAAAAATGTTTAGGATGATTTCTTCCAGGTCTTCCGAAATTCAATTTTAAAAGTTTAACCCTCCTAGTGGCGGAAAAGGCTTTTTTCGTTTTCTAGGTTCAGTTCAAAAGCACATAGTTCGTATTTATATGTATATTTGCATTAACAACCCTGGGAATCTTAAGAATTCAGAGATACAATTAAATGCAAAAAATCGGTTAATTCGCATTAAAAGATAAGTTTTCTAACCTGAGACCTAAAATATCAAAATAATTGGGCGCTGGGAGAGTTAATTAATTTATTATTTTATATTTGTTTCGTTTGAAAACGATAAAGAAATAGCATTCATGTACTGTTGCACAATAAACACTATTTTTTATATTTAAATTTTCAAAAATAACTTTCCTCTGAAATTATCACCCAGCGTTCTGGATATTCAATGCAATCTATTTAAATCCTAAGGAAAACTGAAGAAACCACTAGCAGCGATAAATTTTATAGCGAGATTTGAATTCATAAACGCAAAATATTCTTCCTAGCTTTTGTAACAGGATTACATTGAATTACGTGTAATGGAATTGTAAGAGATTGCTCTTCAACTCAGAAAAAAACTACAAAAGAAGTTTCTCAAAGCTACAGTCCCTACTCTAAAACCCGCTGTCTCCCATTTCGGTTAATTTAATTTTTTTTTTCCAAAATATGATCGTCTTCATAAAGATAGAAATTTTATAGATTTCTTTTTTTGAGTTATTGTTTATATTTAATCATTTATTAATATTTGAAAGGCTTTAAAAATATGTTATTGACGTTCGGTAAGCATTTTACAATGAATAAAGGTTGAAATCTCCTCCCATTCCATGAAATGGCTATTTCCAGGTATACTAAAATGTTTCATATTATACTAGGCATTGTTGCATACTATTAAATGTATAATATGTTTCGAAAATCATGGCGAAGCAAGATACAAACGTGCAAGTTTTACTTACATCGTACTTACATCGCGTGAAAATATCTTGACGAGTAAGACGATTTTCAACCGAACACTTAAATATCTCTTGTGTAGCACTTTTATTACTCTTCATATTTTTAAGCCAGAATTAATGCAGTGATCTGAATGAAGAATTTTAGTTTAAATGCATTTTGCACACAGTTTCGAATACTAATGAGACATTTCACATTCAAAAATTTCAGATGAATATTTAAATATTAAAAAATAAATTAAAACTAAACTGATTTTCTAACTCTCCATTAGATACTATGTTAATAAGATAATTTTTGTGAAATTCCATATGTTTCTTTTCGTAAACTGTCTGCTGCCATGTTAAAAAATGGTGTTTTGCAATAAAGGAAATTAAATCGTCAGTTGAAGAGAGAGCAATTATTCTCGACTTAACGCCTGTTTGAGACTGACATTTTGCATACGAAATAATTTATTAAGTATTACTTGAACAAAATTTCTTTGGAATCATTCACACTTACATTACTTCTCCAGGCATAGTTCATAAATTAAAGGAAATAGAAATAAACATAGAATGTGAACGAAGGCGCTTTGAAAGCTCAACCACTATTTTAATTCAATCTTCTTCTATATAAAAATTCTTTCTTTAGCACAAAACAAGCAAATTTTTTTGCCAGGGCAATTTCTTTTATTTATAGCCAGGATTTTTATGTCCGGTCTGGTAATCGAAAGTAAGTCTTTATCATTTGAGTGTAGGAGCAAATAAACGAAGTGGTACCAATTAAATCTGATTATGAGGTTTCAGAGCCATCTGTTGTCTGTATGAATGTATTCGTTTTGGAAACAGGTCGAAGGAAAAAAAATAATCTGAATTATACATTTCAATTATTGGACAACAAAGGAATCGAAGTTAAAATTGGAGAAAAATTTGTATGTCATTTCCTTTACAAATTTAACTTAATTATTCACATAAAAAAGAAAAATGTAATTGATAGGATAACAAATGTCTGTGTTCAAGGGGATAGAAGTTCTATTTCATGTGACAACGTTGTAAGAATCATGTAGAAGAGGCATCATACGCTCATCATTAGCAAGTTTGAGTAAAAAAACACAGACGCTATATTCACTTTTTTACTCTTTGGAAATAACGGAATTCGGAGAAGGAAATATCTAAATAATTTGGAAAAATAGATTTCAAATTATATATAAAAAATAGATTCAATTTCAAAAATATATAAAAAAATTATTTTATATATTATAATTTGTTGAACAAATCTGATTTTCTGAAAAGTGTATTTGGAATTCATTTAGACGTTGTCATTTAGACTTTCAGAAATGATTAATAGATGGCAGCCCTAGCAAAATGTATTTCTAACTGAAATCCACTATATTTTCGTTGTTTTCACAACCATATCTCATATAGATGGCATCACGAATAGGATAAAAATGTGCGTCAAGTTTCGCTGTATAGAATTTTAGTTTGGAAAATTCTTTATTCGAGTTTATTGCAGGTGGAAAACACAATACATAAAAATACAAAATTTATAGTGTTAATATTATTATCGGATCTCAACTGGGAGTAGAAATTATAATCTGTTTACATTTTCTGCCTCCATTTTTCTTTCAAGTTACATTTTCGTAAATTAGCGTTCACATTTCACAAAATTTATCAAGCTAAAGATACGAGGGGAAAACATTTTTTAATTAATCTGTGGAAGTAAGAATAAAAAAATACTGTTGTTAATTATAAATTTTTGCCGTAATTCAGAAATGATAAGAAACACAGATTGATATTATGTTTAAAATTTAATTTCTTCTAATTTTAATTATTTGCAAACTTATAAATGGAAATTAAGTTAATGAGTAATTTTAGTTTACTGGTCTCAATTATATACATTAATCGTTAAAAAAACATAGTCGAAGATATATAGTTAAGATCCTTTTTTCCTTCCTATCAAACTTTATAATACAACTGATTAACAATAGTTTTGGTAATTACAAATGAAAATAAGAAATTATTATAATTATTTTTTAGTTTTCATTTTCGTAAATCATTTGGCACATTATTTTCGCGATATCACATAAATTCACTCCATTCAGTTTTCAGGTTGTTTAGTTCTTTTACTGCTGTCACTTTTCTTCTTAGTTCTGCTTAGTTTCTTTTGATTTTCTGATTTCTCTCGTATAGTTTTTCTGCTCTTTCTCACGAAAAAAGAAAACAAAATTTCTTAAAACATTTTCTGTATCTTTTTCAATTCTGATATGTTGATAGTTTATTTAAATATGCATTGCTTATGTTACATATTTCCAACGTCTAACATTACGAACTAATCGCATATATACATTTTTAATGTAAAAACTACTTTCTTACTCAGAACATCTTTCGAGCTGCCATCTACTAACGTATTTGAAAGTTAGGAAAGAATCTTTTGAGCGTCAGACAAAAGACTACTTGGGTTAACAAAAGTCCATCAGTGGATTAACAATATGTACTATAAATGGTTAAAAATGAATAAATAAAAGTGATGGTAAAAATAAATAACCAGCATATGTATTATAAGTTTTTAGTATTCTGACATTGTCATTTCTTCTTTATTTTTAACATTAAATATTTTTTATCGAGCCTTCAAACGATTTTTGAGCAATCGAAGATCATAGATTAATATTTTTAGCTGAAATTTTAGGTATTTCCAGTTCATGCCTAAATTAGAAAAGTGCGCAAAATTATGCGATTCGGCGTTGTACTACTGGTAAAAAAAGGAACCACTACTCATTATTTTGCCGTCGTTCATCGTGCATTAAAGCGAAATGTACCAATTATCAAGAAATGAGATATAGTAGAAGGTTTCACCTTAAAAATTTTCATAAGGGGTCATACATATTTATAATAGCCCTATTTTCAAAATCTCCAATGAAAAAACATAATTTTCTTAAGACATTTCAAAACTGCATAAACATTTATGCTGGAATACCAAATTTCATCATCCCAGAATTATTTGTTTCGAAATTATAAGGAAATGAAATTTTGAGTTTTTAATGTTAAAGCAAAATGTTGAATTTTTATTGATATCTTCAGAAAAAATTTAACTATTGACCTAGAATTTTTTAGAGTATATGAATTTTTTATGTAGTATAAGAATTATTCTGCACGTTTCACAATTTTACTTTTTTATTTTAAAATAATTTTGAGCACATTAAATATTTTATCAAATTTGATGTTATAAAGTTTTGAATAGCAACACTTCTAAATTTTTACAGCAATCGAAGCAAATGGTAATTTGATAAGGCTATGAAAACTTTCAGCATATTCGTACAATAAGTCTTGAAGTTACATTAAATTTTCTGTTTTGGCTGTAAAACGATGCTCTGAAGGGGACATCATATATTCCGAAAAATTTGCATTATTAGATATAACCATATCACCATTTTATTTTAAAAAGTAAGTATATAAAAATATATTATTTATATATGCAAAATAAAATTTTATAAATTATAGGTGTGCGATATTACACTATACCTCTTCATGCGAATCAAGTTTTACCGATTGTGAAATGTATATCATTACTTTGAATAGAACATTTAAACTACTATAACTGACTTTTAAAGGCAAGCAGAGAAATTCTCTATCTAATTGTGGAGACGAGCCCGTTTTTATTCAGAACACAAAATATCTTTCTTTATATTCATGGTCTATTCAGCAAAATTTATTTTTGGGGTATTTTTCCCATGAAAATTTTATTTATGGCATCTCAAAAATAAGTGTTGCTATTGAAAATTTTGAAGTTAATGCAATTTTAAATATTTAGATGACCACTTATGAAATTTTTAACCATAGAATATTTTAGTATACATTATTTTCTGAAGATTGGTAACTTTTTAAATGCCCAATGAACGATCGCAGAAAAATGCTGGGTGGCTTCTTTTTTCCTCGCGACTGTACGTCATATTATAGTAATCGTTTGACTTATTGAAACTTCTAAATGGGAAATTACCTTAGTTACAAATGCAATAGATAAGAAGAAGTAGATTCGATATTTTCAAGAGGCAAGCGAAACTCACGCACAGTGAAAGTCACAGTAGTTTTTTCTGAAAGAAGTTATTAAAAATGATATACAATGGAATTTCCCTTAAGTGGCCACTTCTGCACTGTGGTCATTTCCTAATACCTCAATTTTGTTTGACACAAATATTTTTTTGGCTCATAGTGTTCAATTAGCCTCTGGAATGGCCTCTCAAATCTCTCTGAGAGGCTGGCTTGGTCAATCTGTCAACTTCAAAGATATACATTCCTTTCATCTCTTTGACGTTGAACTTTTTTATGGGAAAAGGGTGGAAAGAAAGTCAAAGATCCATACACTCTAAATCAAATTAAAATTAAACATTCCTTTCCCAATGTGAAGAGAAAACTGAACTTCCGTCTCTACACGGTTTTTACGTTTTTGTTCAAAAGTTCATTTTTTCCTTTCAGGTGCTGATTCAGAGTCTGACAAAGAAGCTACAGAAATGAGTTGAGACTCTCAGAAACGGAAACTTTCAACTCAACAGACTTAAGAGGAAATAGATGATTTGATTGCCCTTTCCTCAACAACTAATGACAAAATGATTAAGAATTTACTTTTCCAATTTAAAAATAGAAAATGTTCCCTTGGAAAGAACTGAAAGATCCGATGAACGAAAAATATATTTGAAACTCACACGAAAAATTTTTAAATAACGTACATTTTCTTTAGATGATTCTTAAATATTCGTTTTAAGAGAAAAAATGAATAAGGTCTTATATTTAAATACATATTTTGTACTTACAAACACGAAACCCTTTTATAGCGTCCACCCCTTTGAGTAATCTATTTTCCTCGGAATGGAGGGCGACCACTGTAGAGAGGTTTGACCAATTTTACAAGGATGGAGCCAAAAGAAAAGGTAAGAAGGGTAATAAAAAATTATTTATGAACAATAGACTGAAAATACAAAAGGGAATTAAGAGGTATACTTGCCAATCACTTTTCTACATCATCACCAAATCCATTTAGGCATTAATTTGAACGCAGGACCAAGGAAAAAAATGTATCTAAAAAAGCACGAAAAATTTTCAAATGATGCACATTTTTCTTCAGATGATTCTTAAATATTCTTTTTATAAGAAAAAAATGTATTAAGACTTATTTAAATAGATATTTTGTACTTTGAAACACGAAACCCTTTAACAGCGTCCACCTTTTTGTGTAATCAATTTTCCTTGGAATGGAGGGTGGCGCTGTAAAGAGGTTTCAAAAATTTTACAAGGATGGATCCAAAAGAAAAGCTAACAAGGGTAATTAAAAATTATTTATTAACAGTAGACTGAAAATACGAAAGGGAATTAAGAGGGATGACCTGCACCCTGACTTATCTTGAGTTGCACGAAGTCTTTCATAGTAATTTAAAGCTAAATAACTTACGTACGAAGAATATCGAGCGAGAAAAGTCCGTAGACATTTCAAATCCGTTATTAAAATCAGAAAACTATCGAACTGAAAAACAGTTTGCTGAAGAAGCATTATATGCTAATTTGTTTTCTTTTTTGGCATGAAAAAATTAAGTTTAAAAAATCACCTAAAGAGGGCGTTGACACAAGCGAATGATTAGGACACAAATTAAAACAAATTGCAACATTTTTAATACAGGAACATCCTCTTTCATTGAGCGTATAACATTTGTGGACCAGAAGCTACTTATCAATCATCAGCAGAGCTCGCTGCTGTCCCTATGAAAACCAAAGAATTTGAAGCTGCACAGGGCACAGAGAGAATAATAGAGAGAGATCGAAGAATGACGGAGAATGAAGGGTTAACGACGTCAGGCAGGGCCGTCTTAACAAATTGTAGCACCCTGGGATCGAATGACTTTTCGCCTCTTTACAAACAAAAACAAACCTTTTCTCTGACTAAGCTTTATAATTTTGCAAATCAACGTCTTTTCAAAACAGGATTTTACAAGTGATTTTCGTATTGTAGGTAACTTCTATTAAACACATAATTTAGGATTTTTCTCACTGATTGTATCTGCATGAATATTTTTGAAATGATATATATATATATACATGTTTATCTAACACTACAAAATCCATGAGTTTCTTGTTGCAACCTCTAATAATATCTTTACTTTTAACATATTTAAAATTATTATTAAATATATTTTTGATTCAAAATTAAAATTAAAATTATTAATCTATTATCTTCGATTGCTTAAAAATCACTTGAAGGCCCGATAAAAATATTTAATGCTAAAGATAAAAGACGAAATGACATTGTGAGAATCAGACTGGTGGGATAAAACTCCCTTGTTTTCTAAGCGTAAGGCCGCAAATGATACATTTCATATCTTTCTAGTGTCTATTTCTAGCATAATAGCAGCGTTAACAGTATAATAATAACTTTCTTTTCAATTGATGAATGTTCATGTATTGCAATTTTCACCTTTTTCAAGCGTGAAAATTTAATAAAAGATATAGCACCAATTTTTCAAAATTTAACATGTTCACACGGAATCTTAAATGGGAATCAGAAATATTTGAATCCGAAATGCCTCAGCATCATTCGAAATGATATGTGCCATAAACTATATTTCTGTATTCAGTCACTCCAATAAAATCGCGGGTTAAGAAAGGTATAAAAAATTTAAGTGCTGAATATCAAACCAAAAAAGAGATTTCGTAAACAGAAATTCAACATACTTCATTGTAAAATGTTTTCCAATGGACAATGAAATATTTTACAAGCCTTTTTAGTAGAGAAAAAGGAATGAATAGAAATAATAACTCAAAAAGCAGAATTCATCACAAAACTGCTCTTCTACGAAATACATCCATGATTTGGGAAAACAAAACAAATGAAACCGATAAGAGGGACATTAACGGTTTATAGGGTATTGGCTGTATTTCAACCTTTCATAAATTTCTTTTTTAGTTCTTTTTGTTTCTGAGTTGAAGAGCAGTCACTGTTAAGTCCAGTAAATGTTATTAAATGTATTACTGGGAAGAAAATTAAAAAGATTTATTTTGTGTTTATGATTTAAAATATTGCTTTAAAAATCATCGCAGATATAGGTTTCTTCAGTTACCATTAAGAAACCTTAGTGGCCATTTCAGAGACATGTGATATATCAAATTCAAATATATAAAATAGCGTTTACAATATAACAGTACGCGAATAAAGATATTTTATTGCTTTAAATTAAGAACAAATTAAAATTTCAAAAATCCAGTCCCGATTCTTCTAGAAGAAATTGCGCAAAATTTTTTTTGCATAAAAGTTTTGACAGGTAAGAATAAATAAATTAAAATGTATTTAAATTCCTTAATTATTCCGAAAAGTTTTCAAAAGTGAATACAAAGATTGTCCATTCTAATATTCTAACTGTCAAAGTTTCTTAATAAAAATTTTATACTGTATTCTACCACTATTTTAAATCAAACATTATTTATATATAATTTTTTCCAATTCACAAACAAGCTTTTAATTCAGCCCCCAAGTATCTTTAATTTAAAGCTTGGACTTTTATGACCGAGCTGGTAAAGGAAAGCTGAAATTAAAATCGTTATATCTTCCATAGAGAAGGTGAAACAAAGGTCTCAATCCCCAATTTGATCTGCGCCACCACACTTTAACTAAGAGAACTAGCCACTTCGATTTCTGCCGTTTCAAATGGAATATTCCGAAGTCGGCACCATGTTGTGTACTTTTGTATACGATGATCCTCATCATGAGAACAGGTAGGTTTAATAAGTGTTTCTGACTTTTATGAAAGACAGTTTGCATAAATAAATAAATTGGAAACATTTATTTTCGCGTTAATAAATAAAGTACTGAATTTTTTTTCGTGAAATTGCAGTAGAATTTTTAAGGAATAATACTCTGAGTGTCCATGCAATATACCTTGTCATTTTTTGTATTTTTACATATATATTGCTTAATAATATGACATGGAATTAAAAATAAGCACGAAAGATATCGATCCTTTGCCAATTAATGTCCAAATATTTATTGTTAACTGTTATAATAATTTCCAAGCAATAATTCTTTTATCATTAAAATTAATTATATTGAGATTCTATAGCAATAGAAATACCTATGTAAATTACAATTTATGTATGTAATAATATATGTATGACTATATTGCAGATATTAGGGTAAAAGTTTTCTAACATTTTTAGATTATTTTGATCTCGAAGAGTTGCTTTGCGATTTGAAATTGAACAGTATGGAAATTGTTATTTGTTCTCAAAAATACAAAATAATTTTTAGATGCATATTCTATGTTAAAAATGGGGATCTTCTATGAGGATATGGGATCTTCTGAAATGCAATTGAATAAGAAACCGATTAAGAATCTCTGTAGTCTGGTTAAGCGTGTATTGTATTTTAAGTTCTTGTTCTTATTAATATTTTTTAAATGTGAATAGTATTTAGAATTTTTGAAATAAAAATCAAACTATTCATGCCCATTTCCATTAATTAAATAAAGGAAGTTTATGTAATAAACATATTATGTAATACTATTTTTTAAGGATATCAAAATATTTTGGTATGTTTTAATTAACACATCTTGACATAAGCAAGTTACTTGTAAATGACTTTCTTAGATTTCTAGTTACTAGTTATTGATTAGAAACCCTCTCGGTTGAAAATTTCTTGACTAATATTTATGCATGACAATGAGGTGGCACCTTTTATAAAAATAAATTGGTTTGTTTTATATAAATGGAAGTGTATTAGAAATTTGCATGTTCTTTCAGGAACTCAGTCGTTAAAGCTGGTCTGTCTACAAGATGGCTGCAGAAGAATGATTTAAATCCTTGATTCCGTCCGTGTTGAATCTTCTTCAATAAAATATATTATGTATTTACAATTAATAATTTGATAAGATGATTTAGTTAACCACCTATCCTCAACAGTTATATAAACTCTTAGTTAAAATCTGATCAATTGATTGTTTACATTAGGTAAATGATTGCATGGTTCAATTCAACATATTAAATATGGATAACTTTACACCCTTTAAGTACCCTGGATATTATTGAAATAAAATGTTTGATCTTTTATTTTATTTTATTTTGCTGTAAAAACTTTATTATCTCTTGAATGTGTAAATTGCAAAAAGTTACTGATCCATGAGGCAAATAAATTAGATAAACATACAGATTTTTATATATTTTAAAGAATATGATATTGTTAAAATGTCCAACACTTATTTGTTACAATATTTCTTCAATTTGCATGAATGGTTTTTTCTGATTTTAACTTATTTGCTTAAATTATTTTTATTGTTATAATTAAAGTTAATATATATTTATTTTTTCTAATCCAGAACACAAAGAGGAGGTATGAGTTTTTTAAATTTCTTCTTTTGTTAAATGATGATTAAGCATACCTAAATGATGAATAATAATCTGAAATGCAACGCAAGTTCACAAAAAGTTGAAATATGTTTTATGCTTGTAATTCTTGATGATTCTTTTATAGATATGCTTGCAAATGTTATTCCACTAAAGATAAAATTTGATCATACTGTTTAATCAAAAATTTTCATCTCACAATAGAATTTTCGAAACCAAGAAGGTCAGTGTTTCAGGCGGAAATGAAAAAATGTAAACTCATTGTGTGACATCATTGAAGAACAAAACCTCAATTTTATGACAAGCAATCAATTTTTTAAATTAATCTGTGTTTATTTAAACGCGTGGATAGCAAATTGCGATAATTGCTGGACCTAGAGCTACAGGAATGAAATTCGAAAGAATAAGCAGCTGCAAACTAAGAGAGCTGTAGATCTGTATTAAGTTTGTGAGTTCCTGTTGTTTGAGAGGATGATATCTGAGGCTGTGTATTCGCGACCGCTCCCCGTCAAGGTAATCCGATGGCTCCTCTCCAAAACCGGTTTTCTGTGAGAAACATCGATGATAATTAGCATGGTGTGGTCGAAGGTTTGGACATCCAACTGGTCTTGAAATCCAACCGCGTTATAAGGTCTGCCAATGCGGCAGGTGTAAATAAGTGAGGAAAGTGGGAGACTCTCTCATGACCTGCATAAGTAACAAATGGAATGACCTGGACTGCCTGCAAGCTATTTGCGTGGAATTGAGCTGTTGTGAATGACTTGCCTAAATGAATGTTTGAAAAATGGAATGCCGTGGAATGCCGCCAAAGCATTTCCGTTTAGTGGAGTAGTCATGAACGACCTGCCTAAGAAATGGCGTGGACTGACATTGGTGGAGTGACATCGGTAGTATTCATATGTGTTGTGCAAATACTAGTGAATAATTAAATGTTTTTGGGTATTTACTGAAATACAGGTTAGAAACCCCCCAAAAAACTTATATTTATCAGAATTTACCTTAAATATTTAAAACACTTCCTGTGCACAGTTATTTTCTTTCGTACTTTGCAATTTTCTCTATATAATGTCCCTGGCTTAGCAAGAATTCAGGAAGTTGCAAATGTAATAGCTGATATAACGAAATTTACACTTCGAATATGTACCAGCAGGTTTCCGAAGTCATCTAGTGATAAATATAAGTCCAGTTAAATAAAGAGATTTTAAAACAATACGTTGAAAAGTGAACAACAGAAAAAAAGTTGTCTAGTTTTTTTCGTGCTGCAACATTATTTTACCTTCCTAGTTAACCACTTAAAAGGCTTCTGCCTTCATAGAATATTGGATTTTCCGAATGAACGCGATCCATATACAAATCTTACCAGTGGCGTGGAGAGGGTTGGCAAGGAGTCTAAATGGCCTGTCTAGGACAGGGGCGTGGTGGAGGGGTGTCTGGGTCAATAATAATAACTAGTGATTTGACCTGTCCTTAGGGAGATAAAAATTTCGACCCACTGACAGTTCCGAAGAACGCCAACAACTTCGATATTCGAGCACAAAAATTCGGTACAAGGTACATTTCTTCATAAGATAAAGGCTAAATAAAAAATAAAGGATAAAGGCTATATAATTGTAATTCTTATCACAATTTCAATTGTTTTCCTCCCTAAACACAATTTCAAACTTTCCTATACACAATTTCTTCATTAATAACTATATAACATTAAAATAAAATAATGATAAAAAAAGAATACAGGAATCCACAAATTAATACCGTACCGTACAATACAGAAAAAAACACAGGACCGGTTACAATACCGGAACGAGTATTTACAATTCAAATCCAAAGAACGGGTCTCTTGTTTTTCTACGTTTGGTCTGAATCTTTTGACAGGTTGTCCACCAATCGACATTCAGATCAAAGAAGAGAATAAAATATAGCAGATACTGCAAGATATTAAAATTTAACTTAAAATTGGAATCTCTACCAACTTCGATTATGGTACAGAAGTGAGTTCAAGGAAAATCACTTCCAAACCTTGGAGAACTTTTAATTCTTAAATCCCGAGGCGACTTTTTTCTTCTAGCTCCTTTAAAACCGGAATTTTTTGGGAGCAATTGACATGCATTGGACTCTCCCAATCTGGGTGGTAGTTTACCCAATCACCCCATCCCGTGCTATAATCTTCCCTTAAATCGCACGGAAGTGGCCTCTGATTGGCAAGGATAATTGAACCCCCTACCCAAGCGATCTCAGATCATCACATCCCCTCAAAAGAAGCCAACCGCTTCAGACCGGGGGTTAAGGGGAAATTTTTAGACCGCCCGGAACTGCCTCGCTGGATGTGAGAGGGTTAATGAAACAAATTATTTCGGGGGTCTGGGGGAAGGTGGTTTAGATGCCCCTGGCGCCAGTCTTATGCCAAGGATACAATTCATTTGTGTGTTTGTGTCACTTTTTGACACCACAAATGAAGGAGGGGAATCAAAAAATGCACAAATATCTGTTGACTCGAATTGGTTCTTGGTGCAATGGTTTCCATTCGTTTCTGGAGATCATTAGACCAGGAAGAAATTCCGACCTGCCGAAGCATGCGGAAGAAAAAGCAAAAATCTGACCAGCAAAAAGTGCTCTATAAAGACTCAATCGTGACCATCAAAGACTCTATCATGAATCAAGAATACGAGAACGCGTTCACTAAAAATTTAAAAAGTGCCACTCTGGAAGTCGCAAGTATACAGAGGCAACAACCTACATCCACAATCTGACAGGAAAACCTAAAGACCTATTTTTCCCTTCTTGTTTTTAAATACTGTAACTCACTAGTCCGCAATTTTCTGTCCTATATTACGAGTGGTCCTCTAATCATGTCCTTCAACACAGAATATGTTACATAAGATGTGGATCACAATAATAACATATTTACAATATTATTTACATGTATCCAAGCGCTATTGCAGATACAAAAATCTGTAATTTGACTATTATCTTAATATAGTTTACAAAATTTAACTCCTTGAAATTTACATTAACACAACACAGGATACAATTTCCAAACAATTAAAAGACAGCATAGCACACAATATGTTGAACGTTACATGTTTGTTGCTAAAAACAATTAATCAGATTGTGAAGTTCCAGAAATAGAATTCTCCGAATTCCAAAACTCCACATTTAGAAAATTTGCCCATATTGACAGTGCACATTTTGCAAAATATGTTCTTACAGAATGAGAATCTAGAATTACCATATTTCCTAAACATTTGGCTATTAACTTTCACAGTCTCCAAAATTCAAATTTTGTAAGATTAACGAACAGTTCACAGCAAACAATTAAGAGAGAACAAGAGAAAAGCATAATCAAGAGGAGGGCGCCACACCAGCCAAGGACTTAGTCAGGACGTCGTGGATGATAATTTTTAGTCCAATTTTTGCACATGTATTCAGAATCAATTCTAGAATACCAAGTTGAAAAATGTTTTCAGGGAAATACTTTTGTCTAACTTGAGACAGTTCCTTGATCTCTTCCACACTCACAATCTGGAGACTTAACAAAAATTCTGTATTGGTGCACAGGGAAGCACCCATAAGTTGTTAGTATCTGGTTTATCGAAAACTCTCCGTGGCAATACCATAGAGGAATCTTGAATTGGGAGAAGACACCAAGCATTCTTGCTATTCTTGTAATATGGTCAACTTGAGCTGATTTTTAATCCAGGACTTTGGGATTTTTTACTTGATATCAACCTCCTCTTGAGTTGTAGCATTTTTGGCTGATAAATCAGCTAATTCATTTCCATATATACCAATGTGTGCACGAACCCAATTCAGTTTAATTTGTGGGTTAACCAATAAAAATTTTCTAAACTTCATAATAATTTCTGAATAATTTTTGTTAGACTCCAGAGCCATCAATACGGATCTGCAATCTACGGAACCGAAAAAATGACTATTTTTTTCTTTAATCGGACCGACCTTCTCCACTGCCATTTGAATTGCCACTGCCTCAGCAACAAAGGCACTTGTTTCATCGCTCAACCTAATTTCCTCCTTCCAAATAATATCTCTACCGTCGCCCACTCTGGAGATTATTAGCAAAACTCTCTGATGCTGCCTGGATACTCGTCTCACTGAAAAACTCTCCAGGAAGTCTGAGACTCTCGCCATAAACTGTTTGAGCAATTGAGGTTTAGGTTTAGTAGAAAGATATGATTGCGACGTATGCTTGCTATAAAGCCACATCGTCCTAAGTCGTCCTCCTTGCACACTCTCAGTTCTTAAATCCTGTCATTTTGCGAAATTGAATTATTGTTATCTTCTGGAATTTCATTACGCAAACCCAAAAGTACTGACGGTAGCTTATTAGTCCAAGAAAAATTGTTGCGAGCTCTTAATAATTTTTGTTATAATAATAATTTTTGTTATGTCTAAATAATTTAATGTTCTGTGAAAGCATTCAACTTTGCTGTTATATGCGGGGTGAAATACTGTAGTATGTTGCAGCTTAATACCACAGATTTTGGATAAAGTTTGCAATTTTCACTTCTAAACTGAGTTCCACGGTTGGTAATAAGTCTTGTGTGGCGTTACAAAACTTGCTATCCAGTTGCTATAAAATACTCTTGTCGCGGTGTCTGCTGAAATGTTATCTAAAGGAATTGCTTCCATCCAGCTTGAAAATCTGTCGATGCATGTTAGACAGTAAATATTTCCTCTAGGTGGAGGGAGAGTACCAATGAGATCCATATGTACTGCACAAAACCTTCCTGAAGGTACTTCAAACTGTCTAAATTTATTTTTGGTATGGTGATTGATTTTAGCTTTTTCGCAAATAATGAAGGTTCGATACCACAATTGCACATTTTTTTAATGCGCAGCCAAATGAATTTTGAAATCATTAATTTTATAGTTGACTAAATTTCTAGATGTGATAGGCCGTGAATATGTTGGAAGATTTGTTTCCGGGAAGCTTGTGCGTTGTATGCATTTGCTAGTTGAAGTATCAAACAACAAGTATTTCGTTACAGGTAGAGAGTACTGCTTTCAATTCAAGGAAGTAGTGATTTGCAAACTCTTCAATTCTCCATCTTAAGTTTGTGTTTCAGCTGTTTGATCATATTCTATAAAAAAAACTTCATTAATCCGGGATGACGTATCGGCTGCAATATTATTTTCACCTTTTATACATTTAATATCAGTTGAAAACTAGGAGGAATAGTTAAATTGACGGGCATGTCTAGATGCTGCTTTGTCAAGCGTTTGTCGAAAGACAAATATTAAAGGCTTATGGTTTGTATAAATTGTAAATGTTCTTCCTCTTAGATAATGCTTGAAGTTTTTAATTGAAATATATATGCCTCAAAACTAGCAGTCATAAGTGCTATAATTTTGCCGAGTTACGTTTAATTTTTTAGAATATATTGCGATAGCTTCCAAGTTTAATTTTATTATTTCTATAACACTGAACCTATTGCCGTATATGAAGCATCTGTAAATAACGACAGAGGTAATTCAGAATCGGGAAAGAAGAGCAATGCTGCAATGAGGACATTCGAGCACTATTTAAACTGTTTTTCAGCTTCTTCGGTCCATTGGATTTTTCTCTTGTCCTTCTTTTTAGCCCCTTTAAGATATTCATATAACATGTCTTGATTCTTTGATGCGTCTTTTAAATAACGCCGATAAAATTTAAGAATTCCGAGAAATATTCTCAAGTCTTCGATATTTTTGGGTTGCTTGTAGTTGATGACGGCTTGAACTCTTTATGAAAGAGGAAGAGAACCTTGGGCTATAATTAGATATCCCAAAAATTCGATTTCTTGAACAGCGAAAACAGATTTCGAAATATTTATTCTAAAACTAAAAGTATCCAGTCTTTCTAAAACTAATCTAAGCTGTTGTTCATTTTATTCATTGCCTTTGGATGCAATGAGTAGATCCTCTAAGTAAAGGAAAAAAGTCCAATCTCTGAGAACTTCATGGGTAAATCTTTGGAATGTTGCAGGAGCATTTTTTAAGCCAAAACTCATTACATTGAAATAAAACAAACTAAAAGGCGTGATTATAGATTTTTTTATATTTGTGCTCTTTCGCAATGGAAATTTGATTTAAATAAATTTTTAATTTGGGTGAAATAAATCAAATTTAGAGAAGATTTTAATTTCCTTTAATTTTTGATAGAAACATTGCATCCTAGGTACGGGGTATCGGTCAAGAATCGTCAGGGCATTAAGCTCACGGTGATCCCCATATGGCCTATAGGACACACCTTTTACCGTGACAAGATATAAAGGAATTGGCCATTTCGAATTTTTTGATTGAATTATTTCATTGTCGAGCATAAAGTCAAACTCTTCTTTAGCTATTGCAAGTCATTTTTGATCAAGCTGATGAAATTTGGCATGAATAGGTTGACCATTTGTTTCGATATAAAGTTTAACATCATGTTTTATTTGTTTAGGGGAAAGATTAGGTTTAGAAATTGCGGGCTATTTTAAGAGTAAATTGGAAGTTTTGACATGAAAACGTCTTTACGCTCGTTACAATGATAGTCGGTCAAACTTTCTTGTGTGACAAAATACCGTCAGATTTGAATCGCTAATAACTACGAGACTAATAACGCTAAAAGAATGTTTGACCCCACAACGAATAGATCACATTTATAATAATTTGTCGCATAGTATTTATTTGTCCTGTGGCGTCATCGTAGCAGTGTAGGCGCATGCGCGTGATTGTTATGAATTAGCTTTATGTAAGGTTATAAATAAGTGTAGCGTGGAAACGCGTTTAGTTAGGAGGTTGATTCTGGTGTCATTTTAAAGAGGTTGAGGAGTATTACTAGGACCCAAAGTGAGAATATCCCGAATATTTATCAGAATATAAATAAAAGTCGGTATTAATTGAAAATTTCAAACTCGGAATGGTTTTTATTATAACATGCAGAGTTTACTTTCGAATTGCACGAAAGTTTCAGAATGCTCGATAATACGTAAAAGAAATATTGTATTAAAATTTGAATTGAATTTTTCTCAATTTTAATATCGTTTCTCCTGCTGTCGAATAACCGAAACATATAATTCTGATCATTGTTTTTCTTCGAAACGTGTTCCAAAATAGAATTCATTCATAGAGCTAACAAATGGCGCTGAAACCTAAAAATTAGAAGTGAATGGAACCACTTCGTTTATTACCTATTCCTTGAAAAGATAACGACTTGAATTTACTTTTCGCTAACCAGCTCGGACATAAAATACCAAGCTTTAAATAAGAGAAATTATAAGAGCTGAATCACCAATCTTGGTTAAGTAAAAAAAAATTATATATAAAAAATGATTGTATTAAAATAGTGTTAGAGCTCTAAAAACACGTTCATTTATATCTAATGTTTATTTCTTCTTCTTTTAATGTGCAGGGTGATTATAATTAAAGTTACATTTTCAAGAGGCTGTGAAAAAAA
>BGPR01023965.1:0-23729 GCA_013235015.1 Araneus ventricosus | reverse complement strand
TGAGTTTGGAGAATTAGTTCACCGAAAAGTGAGTTGTGGAGACCAGAAAGAGCGTGAAAATGCTTAGTTGCGTGTCAGGAGTGTATTTCTGTGACTCTTCGTTTGATAGTTTGTGACAAGCGAAACTATTTCACTTGCTTTCAGGTCTGTAACATTTCATAGGCAACCGCATTATTTACGAATAGCTATTACGATGTAATGTCAATTTTTAGCTCGTTTGTTGTGTTAAATTACAACATTCCATTAAATTAAATCATGATCAAGATACAATTTATTTATGGTTATAGATATGGCTTCATTAACGAACTCAAATGTATATATATATGCTATTACAAACGTTATTAATGCAGTATATCATAACACAGTACCGTATAAATCGTCGGGACGAAATGACAGATGGCTAAGATATTTACGTCCCGTTTTAAAGTAACACTAGGACTATTATTGACAGACATCGTTTATTTGAACCGTGTCCAGATGACGAAGACGACACCGGAGTCGGCAAATCCTCACTAAAATCCGTGCCACAACAGCGGGAAAACAGCCTACCCCGATGGATCTATCGGGCATCAAACCCGCTGCGAAGGCGGTTGGCTATTCGACCCTTCGAAATAGAAGAAGGAAAGGGGAAGTCATGAAGAGAAAGCGAAACATTTCGAAACAATTATTTATTGAAATAAAAATTTAAAAAATTACGTTCTGTTCATACAAAAATAAAATGAAATTCTGAAAAATAGACGTTTAATATACATACAGGGTATCCAAAAAATGTAACTGAAGATTTGTTAATGCGTGCCATAGAAATGATTAGAAAACGTGGTATATCTATTTTTTTTTCTTTATCTTCACGTATGAAAATTTTATTTTCAGACATTTCACTTAAAAATTACTAGTATTTCAGAAACATTTTTGAGCCATGGCTTTGCTAAAAGAGAAAGTAAACTGTTTTTGTTTGGTTGACTGAACTTCAACCAATCGTAATAGTGCAAAGAAAGTTTAAAACACAATACAAGAAAAAAGCACCACTCGAGAATATTAAATATAAGTGGATGAAAATATTTCATGGACATGGTAAAAATACATCAATGTAAAGATTGTCCTTAGTACAGATGTGTTTTACCACGCTTAATTACGAAGTTGCAACTATTTTAGACAGCACTTGAGCTTTATAGAGAATCTGAGTAAATAATGCAATAGCAGTTAAAAGCTATTAAAAACTGTTGTGGGAAACCGTTTCACGCGCGATCGAAAGGTTGAGAAAAGCTTCGATGCCATAGCAATTATGTATATATTTCAGAACGTGTAGTGTTATTTACAAAGATAATGTTAAATTATTATGTTTGGTTTAAAATATGGTTGTGTTCCGCATCCTATTGCTTATTTTATTTTTTAATAATAATGTATTTTTGTGTTCTATATGCTTTATTCCATTACTTTTATGTTCCATTATTGTATTGTATTTTAATTCGAAATGAATGCATATTGTATTCTCTGCATGCTTAGTGTAGCGCCTCCGTTAGGCGGCGCTGCTAGTTTGTTTACTGTTTTGTCATTGCCAGGTTTCTGTTCGCACCACCCGCACAGACCGGACGCATTCTTTTTGCTCTGCTGTCAACACCCGCACAGGCGGCCACACATATATTTTTTTTACTTTCGGCGTGTCTCCACCACACATTTGTTCGTTACTGCAACAAGTTGTCTACCGCAGTTTTACTCATTAATGAACAGTGATTCCACGGAACTGCATATAATTGTGTTGATGGTGTGTAGAACTTTTAATACAACAAACACTGTTTTCATCATTCTTTACTTAAAACAACAGCAAAGACCTGACAATCTGCACAACAATTACTCACTCGTTTCTAGAGTGGTTTAACAACTCGTGATCTCAACGCACAGGTTGGTTCTAATCCCACTTGGTCTAACATATTTAGGCGTGTCCAGGATGAAGGGGAAGTATGGTATCTTCTATTGGCCAAAGTGACCATGGGGTATCAGAGATAAAAATTTCACTTAGCTTAATTTTTTGGGAAAGATTGTCTTCTTGAAGAATTTTCAGGAGAAACTGGTCTACATTTATGAGTCGCCTGGAGAGGCAACTCGCAACAGCTCCCCCTCAACCGCCGGGATCAATTCGTTGCTAAAGCGCACATTGATCTATCAGTTTTTGAATGAACCCCGTTAAGATCACACCCAGAGCGGCGAACTCAGTCACAGCACACCCTAACCTATTAGATAGAGGGTGGGCTTAAAATGTCGGCCATTAAAAAGGGGGAAAATCCAATACAGCAACTTCCTCGTTCATTTTCGATATTTTATATTCCTTTCCAAAGCACAAAAACTATAATTAGGAAATAAAATATAATGCACTCTTCGGAAGAAAACTAAAAAATAGGTTATTCGCAATATCGATCGAAATGGACATCTCAAATGATTTTCTTCTAACAACACAATCGAGAAATGCTGTTACATTTACGTGGTCAGCAATCCTGGAATTTTATGTTATTTGCCCTTCTCTCTCTCTTATACACACTGGAAATGTTTTCATCCTTTAATTGCTTTATTTCCCTTTTCTAGACTCAGAATATCTTGCAAATCCAAAAACTGGATTAAAAGCGTGTAGCTTTACTTTTTGAATAAGGATATTCTCGGAAAGATGTAGTTCAATAAGAAGAATTTAGTCACAAAATCTACACGTAGTTTCGAAATACATTTATAAGATAAGACTATTTCAGTCAATAGGAACTTTTTCGGTTCGATTCATCAGTTGTGCGCAACGGAATTTCATATTCCTATAATTTATGCAAATTTTCAATGGCTTGAAAAATATCTTCCTCCTATGATTCAAATTTTATATAAAAGAAGTAACTTAAAAAAGCAACTTAGTTTCCTGAAGTCCCATTTTAAAGCAACACTAGTATTGTTTTAGACAGACATAATTTTAATCCGTGTCAGAGGCTGAGGGCGACACTTGAGCAGGAACCTTCTCTTCAAACTTCCACACCACATCAGCGGGAGACACCGCTCACTAGCTCGAAAATGCGGATGTAGGTAGGGTCTTCTGTGGAACTGAGTTTTCAACTCGTGATCCTCCTGTCGCGAAACCGGGATTCCGCCGAGGCCCCACTATGATTAAAGGAGGCCCCTGTTGCGAATGGAGAAAGTGCAGTCGTTATGACTCTACGCAACTTCAACTTTTCGTAACCAACAACCAAACAAGATAAGAAAACAACATAATTGTTTGCTTTTCGATGTAGCTCCGGCTTTCTAGTTTTTTTTATGCAACTTAAACTCAGAAGAATAAAGAATGCAATATTTATATATTGAAGCGGGATTTTCCGTTTTTCAATTTCCGAATCTTTAATATTAGAATCATTCTTTCTTGCATCTTTCTTTACAGTGTTGCTAAAAAAGAAATAATAACAACCCATCCTAATAACTCATATAATTTGCTTAAATGAGAAGCATTGGTTTTTGCCTACTGGACACCGTTAATTATACAGAATAGTATCATTAATAACCATTTATATCATATACTGCTATGCATGCAAGTTTTCTGACTTAAAAACTACTGTTGTTTTTAACTTTATTTGTTAATAATTCCTTTTTTGTTTTTACCAAAGGAAAGATAAATAACCACCTTTTTAAAACCAATTATCTAGTCCCTTCTTTACAGTGTCCCCAAAGATTTCCAAGAGAGACATTATTTCTTTTACCACCTTCTCTGTTCTCGGAAAGCAGACCGTCGCTAAAACAGATTAACTTTCAGTCGAAAATTCATGGGCTGCCCTGAATATTCAGACAGCATGTCGGGGCATTCCCAACGCTTCCTGAATATTCAAGCAGAGCGTGATTCCCGCACATGGGCGAAAGTTTTCATCCAAACAAGGCTGGCCGAGGGAGCTTTTGTCTGTGATCAATGAAAAAGCCTTCTTCGCCGATCAATACCTGCAAAGCACTGAAAGGACGCAGCTAGTAAGTAGTCCGGCCAACCGCCCTGCCACAGATATTTCATTCATGTCCTCAGGCGATGGAGTTTAGCGCTGTGGAAAATGGAGAATTTCTTTTTCTGAAAATAGGAGTGACGGTAAATGGGAGTTTTGTTTATTTTTTCCCTTGAAAATTTGATTTAGGACTACTGAATATTGGATTAGAAAAAAGAAA
Organism: Araneus ventricosus; assembly: GCA_013235015.1. Lineage (NCBI taxonomy): Eukaryota > Metazoa > Arthropoda > Arachnida > Araneae > Araneidae > Araneus > Araneus ventricosus. The sequence continues at coordinate 19,565 of BGPR01023965.1, read as the reverse complement.
TGCAGCATGAACGATGAAAAGACGAAGACTATGTTGAGTTTTCAGCGTTTTATGGATAAAATGTTTCTAACAAGGGTGGTATTTATGCATATAGAATTTTAGTTTAACGCCGACGGAGAGATTTCATTTAAGAATACCAGTGGGAGTCGTTTAAAATTTTGTGATTTTGCACTATGATTTCTGTTTAACAACAAAAAATTTGTTTATTATTACGAGTTAAGTCAGTTGTAGGTTGCTTCAATCCCATTGATGCTATTTGATGGATGTATACCTGCATTGTTTTTACAATATTAATGAAACTCTCCTTGGAAAGCAACTTTTTCGGGTTAATTTAACAAAATAAAGATCCCACTTTGAAATTACTCAGCGGGACATCTTTGTACCTCGTATTTCTGAGTCGTAATCAGAATGGCCAGTTGACACTCACTTGTTACCCTCTCACTAAATTTCCGCAGCACACCAGCGGGCACTTTGACCCGACACAGTTAACTTTCACCAGGCCATCACAGCGCCACAACTTTTCAGAAGTAACCTGTTGTTGAATGCTTGGTATAGCACTAGAGTCAATTGTCATTGCGACAGCAATAGCAATTGTGATTGGTCGTCATTCCAACAGCAATAGCAATCCGAGGATGGAGTCCTAATAGCCATCACCGGCCACGGTCCAACTCAGCCCCACACCATTACTATGACCAACAGGGAAGTGAGAACGCGTTAACCTGTCAGGCGGCTTCTCGTCCACAACTCGTGGTGCTTCCCGGTGGGTGTTGAATGCTTGGTATAGATTGAAATTGGCAATTATTTTTCGAAAGCTTTTCAGCATTTGATAATGTTTAGCAAAATTTGATTTTTCAACCAGAATCTTCGGAACTGCTCAAACATTATTAATTTTTCTTCTGTTCTAAAAGATTCTGAATCGCATCCACGGAATCTATTATAAATCTGAGAAGCCATCAGTCAATCTTGAGGGCCGATACAGCTAAGCAACTTCTATAGATGTGAAATATTCTTAATAAACAATTGCTTTCGTTCTTGTATTAATATTTCTTTCCCATCTTCAGATGCTTCTTTTCAGCACGTGCGTTAAACGGTTATTTTACAAATGTCTTGCCTTCTCTCCAATTTGTAAATCAATGCATGTGTTCTTTTATTTTGGACTTCCAACACAGAGCTTTCGATTCAATTTCATTGGTGTTTTGTAATTCTTCATTCTTTACAACAGAATGCATGAACATGAATACATTCTATAAAATACAAAAAAATCGACTATTTCCCATACCTCAGTTATCACTTTTAATGCAGTAACCATGGGGTATCGTAAGGACAAATAGCATGATTTAGACACATTGTTTTTTAAAATGATGTTCACAACACTACACATGTCAGGACATCATTGGCTGGAACATATGTTAAGATCACACTCTTGTAAGTAGATAAAATCCTCTCTGCAAGTTTCAAAAATATAGCCATATTGAGCATAATTTGCATACTAGGTGAAAAATGAAGAGAAAACCAAACAGAGTTCTTGCATTACAATGTTCACACTGGATTCGTGGATCCTGGATGAACTTCAGTGCTTGTTTAATTATACGTTGATGAAGTTTCTCTATGTAAAAAAATTATGAATAATAAAGATTAAATTGAAATCAAAATATTTTTTCAATACATGTGATTGTTGAATTTAAGATCACTTGGTATTAACAAGTAATTAGAATTTTTCAAAATTGGGTAACAGTAATTTAATTTTCTCTTGAAACATCTCATAAAAGTATAGTTCCTAGTACCTTCCGTAATTTTCCCAAATAATATTTTTCATGTTAATGATGTTTTAAACCTGGAATTAGCACTCGCACAGGAATAATGCTAAAATTTAATTAAATTCTGACTCCTTCACAATTGATTCCTGAATTCCCAGTCGGTATTAGGAGATGCAAATTTAGTACTGACATGTATTTCAGCATTTCCACGGTATGTTGATTGAAGATTTCTCTCTAAATCCACCTTACCCAACATTTCTAAATTTCCGGGTGAAAAGAAATTTAGGTAATTTCATGAAAGCGAGTGAGTGAGGCTTTTCGCATTGAACTGAGGAATTTTATCTGGAGTCTTCGGTGAGAAAGTAAAATTCGGTTGCATTGAAAGGATTATACTCGTATTTATTTTCAAACGAGCATCAAATTCTGCTAAACAATCGTCATGATTTCAGGCGACAACCAAAAATTTCCTTCTTAATAATTTACCAAAATATTTCGGTAACAGACATATTTTCCTTAACAAATTAGTTGATACAGTGAAGGACTCGAAGAGTAATCCGAAGTTTGAGACCTTGAATTTACGAGCGTTACATTCTTGTTGCAGTTTGCAAATGATGGGCTATCAGAGCATTTATTTGTATGTGATAAGATGAATTTTGCAAGGCTTGTTTGTATTTTGAAAATACTTTTGTTTAATTTCTCTGTTCATAAAAAATGCCAATACTTTCAAAACAGACTAATCTTAGAGCAAGAATCAAATTGACTCCATGATTCCAATGAAGGATGACAATAATAAGGTTTCCATTCTGAGATTAACAACATTTATTATTTTCACTCTTCTTATCAAATCAGTGAGGTCTCACGAAATTTTTTAAATTTATATTTTGATTCCACTAGTCAATAACTAGAATATCTTCAATCTGATTAAGTATCCTCTTTAGAAATCCGTTGAAATATGGTCATTTCTTGAAGGCGAAGAAGAGATTGCCAAGGTCCTGACACGCATTCTGAATATGACAGGATAAGAAATGATGGTGGCATTAAAAGCCGAGCTAACTCGAGTTTATTGGCGGCACCTATTAAGAATGGCGAGATTGATGATGTTTTATTGCTACGTTGAGATACTAGTGACACGTTGTTGGATTGGAACCAAATAAATGATGCAGAAATATTGTAACGGATCATAGATTACTCGCTTGAAATGGCCATGTTGTTTTGGTAACGAAGAGCCAGCATAAACTTAGAGAATTTCTTTTTTATCTCACGTTTTAATTTCAGTAGAAGTTGAAATAAGAAAAGGTCAGTCACGATTAAGCATCAAATTGCATTTTATTTTAAATTTAACAGCGATTTGAAAATTAGAACTATTTCAACACAAAGAGATAAAGACTTATAAATCGTGCTTCCAGATTTAAATACCTGAAGTAGATAATGACACTTGAGCATAAATTTCAGCATAAATTTTATTTAATTTTAATAATACTCCTTTACTCGTTTATTCCTATTTTATTAAATAAATCTTTTGCAAGAGTCGCAAAAAATGAGTATTTCGCAAATTATCTTCTAGAGACAATAGCGTTTATAACCTTTTATAAATTTATGAAAGCTTTGCAATTTTATTTATATCCGTTTTCTATTTATACCTTAGAGATACAAGCAAAACGATGCAAAATCACAAATAATGCATGTGAAGAGTATATACATATCTGTGTCTCAAATAGGAAAGATTTAAAAACTTGTTTCGGTTGAATTCTCAATATATTCTTTTTTCATAATGTTGTTTGGGGCTATTTGGTTAATAACTTTTACCGAAAAAGTATGGATTAAATTCGTCTTCACAAACAGTCTATCAATAAATTCATTTTAAAGCGTGATTATTAATGTGTCGAAACACAGCATTAAATTCGCAGAAAACATCCAATCCACTTTAAAGGAAAACCCTCTATAAATCGATATTGTTATTACAAAACAGGTTTCATTAATATTTGTAAATTTTTATCATCCAAAATCCTATTTAGAATAAAAAACAACAACATAATTATATATATAACTTATAGTGAAAATAAAATTGCATTTTGAAATGAAGGTATATGGGTTTTTTGACAAACGAGAAAATTATTATAACACGTATCACAATCTCTTATTCAGTCGAAGTTTTATAAGAGGGAAACGCTATTTTCTGAACGTAATTGCATTCAAAATATTCACTGCCATGTTGTTGGACGTGACAGAAGACAAATTCGTGATTAAGTTGCTCACTGTCATCGCAGGGTTATTTATTTATTTTAATCAATTCCTTCTCAGAAATTTGCTGTACAAAGATTGCATACAATGTTTCTGTACATAGATTTTATTGTGTACAGAAAAAATCGTGTGCATCTTTAAGAATACATAGTACTAAATGCACCAATAACAATTTGATAATGAAAATTATTTATAAAAAATTGAAATAAATGAGATGAAATTATAACCGCATGCAGTTGCCTCATATATTTTGTTTCGCCTCAGAATTTGAATTTTATATAATTTTCAAATGCCTTACATAAATTTAAAATGCAGGAACTAAAATGTGAACGGAAAGCCATTAGTCATTCTGACAGAAGTAAAACTGCTTTAAATAGTCGTTTACGACTAGATATAATAAAACACTGTTAAAATCAAGATAATCTAAAAATTACACTTATCATTTCCAAACGGAATACTCTGATAAGAATTTTCAGTCGAATATTGGTATCTGTTCGGAAGATAAATTGACAGAATAAATAATTTTTAGGAGGCGGTTACATATATATGTATTAGAAAGCCATAATTAATTTTATTTTCCTATTACAGATCGACAACTAGAACTGTATTCGCAGCATTTTTTTTTCTAAAACAAAACAGCCCTAGTTATTAATTGACAGTAGTAATCTAAAATTTAATTTTAGCATAAGTTTTGTTATTGAATATTCATTATTTTATTCTGTGCGTACTTGAATGTGCCTGTTGACTCCAATGCACAGAATTCAGAACAGTAGCAGAGTAAAGCAACAGAAGTGGAACAAACAGAATATTGTAGAAATATTGGAATTGCAACTTGCGTTAATGACGTTTTACATTATTAAACCCTTTCAGGAAATATATCTTGGTTGTGTTTTTTTATTGCAAATTCTCTGTTAAAATGCATTCTTTACTGCCAATAAATACTTAAAGCATTTTTTGAAACCTCTCTCCGAAATATTGTTTCATATCGATTATTATTATAATTATAAGTTCAGTTTTCGAGATGTTTTTTTTTTGCATGAAAGCTCCATCACCTACCAGCATCAGCTCCAACACATATTGGTTTAGTTTAGTTTCAGTTGCATTAACGTCCTGTTCTGAAGCAACACGAGGGCTATTTCGGGACTGATCTCGTAATTTTGAACCGCGGTCAGATGACGACTCCAGTAGTCATGGGTATCTGGGGCTCAGGATGGCGTTAGGTCAGATGATGGGGACTACACCTGAGCCGGCACCTCCCTCCGCAAGCTTCCGCTCTACACCAGTGGGGGACGTTTGACCCCTTACGTATGATTTAGTGTGCAACGGGCCCTATACACGTTGGATTTTCAATGGAGTCTGTTTCGAACCTGGAGCCTCCAGGCTCCGAGGAGGCCACCTTACCACCAGGCCACCGGCCTTCCCAGTACCTGTTGGAGGCAGCGTATATAGCATGTTCCAAACAAGCGATTATTTTCTTATTTAATATGAAGGAGCTGATTTTCTTAAAATAAATTTTAATCAAAGTTCATTCCCATATAAAACCATTTTTAAAAAAGCATTTGGTTAATATTTAGTCAAAAGTTTTTGATAAGTCAAATAACCTTTAAATATGTGTTGCGAGTAAATATTATTCAAAATCTATGAAATACTATGAGGTGTATTCTAACAAGGAGGAAAAATCATAAATAAATCATGAATCTCGCTTCCAAACTTTTTGGCTTTCATAGGAAAAAATATACTACTCTATGTATAGAATACTTACATCACTACTTTCCTAGTTCACTTTTTAAGAAATCCCCAACTTCGGCAATCAATGTAATGTAGAACGTAAATTTGATTTTCTGTATTCTCAAGTTTGGAAAGGAAATTTCAAGTGGTATTCCTTGAAAAACTTTAAAAAGCGAAACATTTTTTTCGCAGATCTTTAGAATGAGTTTCTGAATGCCTAAAATAGGCGGAAGTTTCCCCCCCCCCTCATCTCTTGGTAAAAAAGATTATGATGAATTATTTCCAAAAATATTTTGAATTATTCAAAAATGTACTTGGCCCATAGCAGTTTTGACTTGCCCTTCAATAAGGCTTTTGAATTCTTTAAATATTTTGCTTAAGTTGCCCTTAGTCCAGTCAGAGAAGAGTATAAAACGGAAAAAAATTATAGCTAAGGTTTTATTGTTTTAATCACTTAAATTAGGGCCCAGTAAGACTATCCCAAGTTTTTCCCCCTCCCCTGAGGTGAGCGTCGGCTGCTAGGAGGAAAACTGAAGTGAAGTGGGGTGTTTTGTCATTTTGTTTAGATTACTCCTAAATTACTCATTAAATGTTAAAAATGGTTCACATGAAAGTTGTAGAGCATAAAATTCTGCTTCGAATGAATACCGACGCTATATATTTTATTACAGTAGTATGATTACAAACTCTTTTTAAAATTGCAATGGTTTTTCAAAAAAAGTCGCCATTTTTCCAAAAGAGGACTCATACAATCAAAGAAGTTGCCTAAATAAAGTTAGTATGCAAAAGTATTCGCTTTTGTATGTATATATGTCGGTGCAACAATACCAGAGCGTCAGTGTGATGTGGAACTTAGGAGAGAGCGTACCAGCTATTGTGGAATCCTCTTTATCTGACCACGGTTCAAAATAATGAAAACCATTCCAAAATAGCTTTCATAATTTCTCTAAACGAACATTGGTCTATCTAAACTAAACTAAACTAAGACAGTATTAGGAAATTTACCAAATTTGCTCCTTTTTTTTAAATTGAAGAAGAAAAAAGGAAAGGGGCAAATGTGAAATTGCAGCACATGGAACTTTGTATTTAATAGGTAATATAAATTTATATTAAAAATATACAAAGTAAGAAAAATGTGAACAAGAGGAAACAATTTGAGAATATGAGGCAATAAATGTTTGTAATTATTAATAGAACCACGCACCGTTCAGTGGTAATGTCAATAAATTTCCCATTTCTTCAGCAGCATCCGGTCTTTATAGCCCTCAATAAGTTGGAGCTTTTGTTCATCAGCTTCGGGAGGAGCGTTAGAGCACGAATGCTCTGTTTCTAGAATGTTGTTTCTGAACTTCACTGTGGTTACCATATGTACTTCCTCTCGTTTTGCAATTGTTTTTTGTTTTGTTTGATTAAAAAGTCGTTAGAAGAAGTAGCAATCACTGTGAAATTCACTTTCTTGCAATAAAAATGAGAAAGAATTTCATCATTAATAAAGGTATAAATTTAAAATTATTTTTAAGAAATTATATTTTATTTGTAATGTTTTTGAAAAATACAGTAGTTGCCGCTTATGGTGATATAACGAACAATCGGTTGTACAGATCAAGATAGCTTGGAACAGGATCTTCCGTATCTAAACACATAGAAGATCCATCGATTTTAGTGATCAACAATTCACTTGTAGTGATCGGTTTTGACAAGATGATACCACAAACCACGAGGACGATAAAGAGAAACCACTGTCAGTCCAAGAAACTTTTCAAGCCCTAAGTGCTTTAAAAAGATCAGTTCAATAAAGTGCTGAATTTTTTGATGAGGATTATTCATCTAAACGATTTATCCAGCGAATTCTTGTGTGGGGGGGGGAACCCAGTTACTCGAAAAATTTTTAAAGAAAGCTTTAAAAATTACATGTGCATGAATTATTTTTTAATTATGTACATGTAACTATTTTTTTTCTATTTAAAACGAATGACAACAAACGAAACAACAATGTAGTGTGGTCTGCTTTTTCTGCCATCCTTGCATGTCTATTGATCTGTATCAGTTTTAAGGCATTTTGGATGTTCTCATCATTCGTATTCAGCAGACTAGATGCAGTGATCGCTTTGGCTTTGACCCAAAGGGATCACTATAAGCGGCGTCCATTGTATAAGGAATATTCAAATATCAAAATATTTTTTCGGTAAAATTACACGTGTATGATAACGAACATCTTTTTTCTCAGTTTGTTTTCATATATTTCTCTTACATTACTGACTTACTTTGTACATACCTAATATAAACTTACGTTACCTATTGAATGCAAAGTTCCACGTGCTGCAATTTCACATTTGCCCTTTTCCTTTTTTTAACCTATTTTTTTAAAGTAGCAAATTCGATAAATTTGTCTAATACTGGCTCTAATATTAATTAAACAAAACAAAAAAGCGATTGAAAAACGAGAGATAGACATGGTAACAGAGTGAAATTCAAAAGCAACATTCTAGAAACAGGGCATTCGTGCTCTAACGCTCCTCTCGAAACTGATGAACAAAAGCCTCAACTGAGTGAGGACGATAAAGACCCGGATGCTGCTAAAGAAATGGGAAATTTATTGACATTGAATTATGGTCTGTGCCTCGTCAGCTTGGCTAGATAAAGACCAAGTGGGATTAGAGCTACCAGTCCAATTAAAGTAATTGTCAATCTTTTTTAAAAAAAATCTAAATAAAATAGAAGAGAACATTCCCGTTAGGTTTTTTCATTGAAGTCGAAAAATATTTACTGTTTGTCTTTTCAAAGCATATCACTTCCTTAGCAAGAACTTCCCTTAAATGTAAAAAGAAAAAAATTCCTTTTTTCAACACAATTTAAATTTAAATAATTAAGTCAAATAGGTATCGAAAATGAGTTTAGAGAGTATGAGAAATAGGTGAAAAAAAACGCCGAAGCATCCGAGGACAGCTGAATGATAGTCGTCGTGACATTAATCGGAAACCGAGGGTAATGTCCTAAAGGGGGACATTCACCATCAGGCCAATCCACTTTTTTGGAACACATGATGACAAACTCTTTCGTCAATGTAAGAAACCGATGAGAAATGTAGCAGTCCGAGAAAAAAATTAGAATTCCATCCGTGCTGGATTTTTATTCGGCCCACTAGGCCATAAAATTGAAATACGATAGTCGGTTAGGGGGACCCAGCATCTCTCACCAAAACGAAGACCACAAAATGGGTGTATGGGAGTCATTCTGGGGAAACCAGGACGAGGGGAGAAGGAGCCGCAGTAGCCTAGGGGATCGGGTTGCCCATAGGTGCGGCTGGCACAGTCCGACCTCTGAATGTCCCACCAAACCTTATGGGCTGAAAATGGAAACGGTCGGCTGAGAAGCCCTCTGAATGGAATGGAACAGATCGATGGTGAATGTCAAAAGCCATCATCGGCCACGGCCCAACCTCTCCTGCAGGAGGAACGTTCGGAGTGGAGGTAACTCACTCCCTCTCTATTATTGTACCCACTAGGAAAGCGGGAACCCGCGCTTACTTATCCGGCGGCTCCTCCTCCTCATATATAAGAGTCAAATAGATGCAAAAATGCATTAAATTAAAGTTTCGTAAGGGGCAGAGAACCATTAATAAGTTCCAATTATAGAAGAAACTGGCGCATAAAATCATTCATATCTTCTCAGAATTAAAAAAAATCAAAAGATTTCAAATTGACTCATGCTAGAACCAAGAAAATAATTCAAAATATTTACAAACAGATCCTAATTATCTTCTGCATTAGTGCAACGATCTGTAAACAAGCAACTAGGTCATTTTTCTTCAGCTGGTCTTCGTTAATTTAAATTGCTAATAGGTCTCGTTAGCGTCAGTCATATGAAAAATGGAGCTATTCATAACTTTCCCTGTCAATTTCGCCAAACATGGTTGCGTTAGAGATAAATAATATATTTCAGCTATATTTTTGTTCATAAACTGATAATGTTAACAAAATTCCATCAAACTTTGGACCTCACTGGCAGTCAATCATTTTATTTGTTTATTCAAAACAACGATAAAATTTTTACTTCAGTTGACAACTTTTCATTTATTATATCTTAATGATAAATAAGGAAGCAAGTAAGCAGTAACAATGAAAATTGTCACCGTGGCAAATATTTAATAAGTTGTATTAGTACATCACGAACTACTACTTTTAGACAACGAATTATTAGTGTAGAAATTTCAGAGTACTTTAATTTGTAAATGTGATGAATTCTAATACCTGATCAGCAGTGAATAGTATCCTTCACTTTTCTATTAACTGAAAAGTCCAGATTTTCTGAGCTTCAGTCCGGTGCGCTAGTTATTGGGGAGGAGTCTTGGAAAAATAATGATAAATAAATAAATATAGAGACAATGAAATAGTTAATTATAAATGCTTTCGAAAAAAGTAGGGAAGAGTTACAGAAACACAGATAAAATATTTTGCGACACTCTTTCGATATTTCTTTCGGGCTGATTTAACACCATTGGTCACATTAAACAGCGTATTTTATGTATAGTAAAAGTTGGAAAAAAGAATTCTTCAGAAACCAATTTTAAAAAACTCCATATAGTTCATTTTTTGATACGATATTTATTAGTATAAAATGAGACAATCGAGGACTTTTAATTCATATATAAAACAATTCCTCAAGCTGAGACTGTTTTCCTAGGTGGGAGAACGAGTCGAAAATTGGGACTGTCTCAGCTAAATTCTGATGTTTGATCACTTCATAAGTGTAGCAAAATTTAGACTTAAAATTAACTATTTTAATAAATCATTTTAATATCATTTATTTACGCATAAGTAAAATCCCGGATATTTAAATTAAAATTAGGACAAACCCGAGACATATTTTCAATCCGGGACAAACACTCGAAATTTGGAATCGTCTCGCCTCATCTGGGAAATCTTATCACTTGGTTTAACGATTTTTTAAAAAATATTTTAACGCGAAAGCCTTTTCTGTTATTTATTCTAATTTCAAATCTTCTAATGCTCCTAATTTCTTAAAAAATATTAATGTATCTGAGCTTCTTAAAATATTTTAGCGAAATAAAACTCCTTCTTAGAAAAACAAAACTCAGTTTTAAATATGCAAACTACTTAAATAGAAATTGCATCATAAGTGAAAAAATAAATATTGCTAGAAATGCAATTACATTTGTATCCTCTTCCACCAAAAAGATATATTTTATACTGCTGAGAAATATATGGCCCAGTCTAACATCCATTCATTTTCAATTTAAGAAGAAAATCGTTTCAGAATTTAATCAGTTATTCTTGTCTATCCATTTAGAATGGAGTTCACAACATCCTAAAAATAAATGTTAAACATTCAAAGTGTTCTTTTTCAGACATTTTCATCTACTTCTAGAATATGGCGAGTTTTGTGTAGAGCGTATTTGAAGAGAATCGAGCATGCATTTTGGACTTTTTCCGTTGACTGGTTGTGCCCAATAATTGACACAAACCTACAATTTGATGCAATTCATGCACCAAAATTCATCTACTTAGCTTTTGGCGCTTGTCGGTTATCGCGGTCATACACACGCGAATACAGAGACTGACAGACAGTCAACTAGACTAGCGATTCCCCAACTTTTTTTTCTCACGTACCCCTTGATTAGTCCTTTTATTTTTGCGTATCCCCTACTTTTATACCCTACCATGCAAAGAAGTTTGTTGTTAGAAACGTTAAAGATTTAGATTAGCTTAGGACTTGAATTAACTTAATGACAGCTGTAGAAATTATTTTGTACTTTGTAGAGGGACGAAACTCATGTTTATATGGAATGCCGCTGTTGAAGAATTAATTCAATTTCAGCAACCATTTTTATTAGATGGCTAAGTTCCACGACACAGTACATTAAAAGGTACAAGACGCAAGACAGAGAACATCGCAAGACAAGTACACAGAAGAAGAAGAGAGAGGCATCATGGGAAAAACCCGGATGGCTCTAGTAGCGCCACCTACCATAAAAAGGAGAAGGCAGTGAATTGTAACCGCTACAACTTTACATTTTATTCCATTTTTACAATAGTATTAGTTCAGCAAAAACAAATGAAATTAGTATTGAAATGATTTCGCATTAACTTATAACGAAAGTTACTAATTACTTATCACAGTAATCCATAATTCAATCAATAACAATTTCAGAGATCCTCGGGCTCGTCTCATGGAGCTGAGTTTTTAAGTTCAAATAAAGACCGATATAATCTCATGTCTGGAGCTGCGTCGAGCTTATTTCGATATTTATTCTTCTTACACGTATAAGACGAGAATGCTCTTGCCACAAGTTCTGGGTTCGTTACTTTAACTCTGAGTTCTTGGCACTCTTGTTTCACCAAAACTCAGTCAAATTAATATTTTCTTCTTTCCACCATTTTGTCGCGCTCCACAGCTTGGGAAGCTCTGAAGTAGACGGCGGTCAAAAATTTTACAGATAAAACCGTATGCAAAGTTTTATCCGTCTCGTTGCGTCTGTGAGTCATCTTGCTCACACACATGCGAACTTTTCTTTGGCTGATTTGATAGGCGTCTGAAATTTCAGTGTGACGATCACAACAAATTTCATTCGTGTAGTTCTTTCCATTTTTGAGCTATCCTGATCACGGACAGACAGGCATAATTTCGTAAACACATTTTTTCAAACTCTAGGACTTGAGATACATCAAAATCTGCAGATTGAACTTCTTTGCGATTTTAATGCTTTGTCTTTGCAATTTATATAATTCGTAGATACGAGAAATTAAAAAAGGACATAATTTGCAAATTGATCCAAACCCACCAGAAGGTGTCAAATTATATATATTTGGATTAATAGTTTCGATAAAATTCTCACCTCAAAACACGAATACTAACCAATAATACTTTCAACAAAAGCAGGAAAATGATTTTTTTCCTGCAACAGAAATTCACGATCTGTTTGGAAAAAAGTCAATGTTCCCACATCCTTTTGTCGTAAATCCATAAAAGGAGGAACGATTTGGGGAAATCTATTCAAAGTTCCTCGAAGAGACGGAAAAATTTCAAATGACAATAGTTCGAAATATAAAATTCGCGATATCGGTACGTATCGCGCGAAGGAATGCTGCAGCGAAAGCTACAGGAGGTCAACTTGAGTGAAAACTCTGCTGAACCGCCTTCGATTTGAGGCGATCTACGGTGCGTAGTTTTCAAAATAGATACGTCGCAAAATTTCTACCATCCTTTTAAATATTAAAGATTTTAAAAATTATATTTTTTTTCTCTCTGCATTTTCAGAATTCTCTTCTTCTTTAGCAAAATCTTTTCCTGGTATTTGGCTTTTGTGACGAGAAACAATAACAACAAAAATAACAAATGTTTTAAAAGAAGTTTAGTTATATTAACGTCCCGTTCTGAAGCAACACGAGGGCTATATTGGGACGGACCTCGTAATTTTGAACCTCAGTCAGATGACGAGGACGACACCTGAGCTGGCACCCCTCTCCAAACTTCCACGCCACACAAGCTGAAGGACGTTTGGCCACTACGTATGATTCAGTGTGCTACAGACACGGTGGATCTTCAGTGGAATCGGGTCCCTTCCGCCCCGAAGCCGAGACATTACCACTAGGCTAAGGCGGCCCAGTGCTTTAAAGAACAGTTTTTATAAACACACTTTTATTAGTGCGCTAAAAAGAAAGACACTTTTATATCCAATGTTTTTAACTTTTAAGTTACAATTCATTAAAATTGAATTATTGCAATCCATTTTTCTCAAATTCGCTACCAGATAGCGTCACGAGTATAGAATAAAAATTTAATTTAATTGGTAGATCAACTGACAGTTAAGCTCTGAAAGCAATCAAATAGTGTATTGTTGTCAAGTGTACAACATTTCAAACCTCTCGCACATTAGATGCGAGTGGAAAAAAATTACAAAATTCTATCTTTACAAACATGAAACAAGTCACATTAACAGAAGTGTATAGTAAGTGTAATTTTAAGAATCCTTAAAATGTTAGGCGCATTTTTAGTGCTGTTCCTCGCGCTTGACTTGTTGAAAAACACACAGTTATTTTAACAATTACAAGATCAATATCATGGTTTCAAAACATGTAAAATCAACAAACCATCCACATAAATAGACTAAAATCCTCTTAAGCAAGAATAATTACGAGGGATATTTTGAGTTTCTGCGTGATTTATCTTAGAAATTATTAAAAAAGCAATTATAAATTTCATGGCATTTAGAAAATTGCGACATTTGAAAAATTAAGACCCCCTCCTTTAAAATTCCTCCTGTACTTTATTACTTAGCAGCTACTCAATTTAAGACGTTTGAATCTTAACTTTGCCATTAAGGATAACCGCTCTGGCGTTAAATTGGGCAGTTAAACAATTATGCACTGTATAAACATCGTCTTCTTTAAGCGATACGATTAAACTTGGGTTAACCGCTTTAAAAAATTTTGTAGCCATTGGATATCCTGTCTAAATCCATTACGCTCGTAAAACATTTACATCCCAAAAATATGATTGTTTTCGTTATATGAAATGCAGGCAAAAATATTATTTCTTTCAGAGACGTTTTCAGCATTATGCTCTATTAATAGGTTGATTTAGAGTAAAATATACAGGGTGGTTATAAATTATTGGACCTATTTCAAAAATTAATAATAAAAAAAGGAACCTATAATGTAGCAACTTGTTTTTTTAAATGAGAGAGTTACTCAAAAAGTTCTTTTTTCAGAGAGGTAACTCGCCGTTACTGCGCACTAAATCTGCGCAATCCAACTCAAGTGTCAAAATGGCTACCGTGCAGCAGAAGGCACGTCTCTGGTTCCACGAAAGCAAATCAATTGTAACAGTTCAAAGCATTATTCGGTTAGATCAGAGGTTCTCAACCTGTGATACGCGTACCCCTAGCGCGAAGGACCAGTTGGGGGAACGCGAAATCAAAGTCGGTAATGGCTAATGTGACCATATGCCCCCTTTTTTGGTATCTTGTCCCCAAGCACAGCTTCGGGGCGCCCAAATGTCCCGTTTTCAGAAAGAGAGCAACCCACGATAACAATTTCAAACAAGAAGGTGCCAAAAAGCAAAAAATCCGACGGTAATATCTAGTAGCCCGGCGATGATGGTGCATGCGCTATATGTATCACACATATGTAAGTTGGTCAGAAGCCTCCTGTCTCGCAATTAGTTATAACTTCATTACACCGCATGAAGTGACAGAATGAAATACTGGGAATATTTAGATAAACAGAAAGTCATGGTGGAACGAGACAACACTTTCTACGCCAATAATTTAAGTCACAATAAAGAGCAGTGAAATCAAAGATTGTTTGAACTGAGTAGTTCATGTTTTTTTTTAGACAATCATAGGTTGAGTTTCCAGTTCAGGAGAGGTGAATGGCTGCAGCAGTTTGGCTGTAATTTTATCTGACTTTTTTTCAGAAATAAAGGTAGGATAGCAGACTATCCATGTCATTCTTAAGGTAACTGGACAAAATTGATTCGTGATTACACGATGAATTTTGGGAATCCTGTATATAAAAAAGTATGAGGTTTTCAGACAATTCTTACATGCCATCTGGAGAACGAACTAAATTAATAACAAAAAAAAAGCAAACCATATACAATAGCACATTGAAAAGAATTAAGCGTCATTCAGAGCAATATTTCCCTGAAGCAAAGGTGATGCAAATATGTGGATTTTAAATCATTCAACGGTTAAGTTGCTTAAAAAGCTAAAACCATTAATTTCACTGATTTATTAGAATCGAATTTAAAAAAAGGCAACGACGATACTTCTGGGCAGCAGGGAAAGAAGATGAGCACCAAGAACTGCAGGCGCTAATGAAATATTACACCTTTCATACGAAACACAGGAAAGAGCATTTGCCTCCATCTATAATTTCTAAGAGGCAATGTGTGTGTGTGTGTGTGTGTGTGTGTGTGTGTGTGTGTGTGTGTGTGTGTGGTAGTGTCTCATAAAAAAGGATGTCCAGCTGAACTTTATCGCACTTACAACCCGAACGGCACAGGTAGTCGTATGACTGAACGGCAAAACAAATTTTAAATTTAATCTGGAAAATTTTTTTATTTAATGTTTTAGGTTTAGCTGATCTTTTTCTGCACTAATTTCAATAGAACTAATTTTGAATAATGGTAACGACAAAATGGGATACCCATCGGAAAGAGACACGATTACCAGCCTTATGAAGCGTTTTAAATTTCTAACGTAATTTACTAAATTTTGAATGGTCAACCGCTGAGAAGAAAATGGTGGCAGCCTCTTCGCAATATTAATCAGTAGATCTTCGTGTCCACTGGCGAAAATTTTGTATGTGGCTTTCAAATTGCAAATTTGGATTTTGATCTACGCAGCTCCATTGATAACTGCTGGCTTCTGGATTCGCCAGTCAAGAAATGACGCACATAGCCAGCAGTATGAGTTAAACTTTCGCGCTCATACACCGCCTTTCGCTTTTGGCGTTTAGGCTGACCGTAGTTCATGGTCTGCGGCCCTTTCACATTACGCGCGCGGTTTAACCATGCCATGTTGTTTATGGCTGTGTCAGCGGCGTTTAAGACTTGACACTGCGCCATGAGGCTTGAGTGCGTCACACCTCTGGCGTGGGGCCAGTATGGATCTGGCTGGGGTCAGCGCTGGGCCAGTCTTGCAACGGCCTAATTCAAAAGAAAGAGACGACAGGACTATAAGAGAGCCAGTTTTTTTGGGGCATCATCAAGGAATCACTGGAAAGTTCTTCCGTTTTTTTTTTTTCTATTTTCGCTGTCCAAATCGAAGCAGGAAAGTACGTGAAAGAGATTATATAGACATAGCCATTCTAATTATCTTTCCACGGAGACCAAAAAAAGCCGCGAAAACTTTAAAAACAGAGATTTTATATCAATATTTCTTTAGATCGAAGGAAAACTGCAGATTCCATTATTTTAGTTTGTGCAGCCATTTCTTTGCACCCAAGCAGAAATTTATTTAATGAGACAACATACAAGTTATGAAATATGTTGTTCGGGTCATTTAATGTAATCTTATTATTAAATAGTTCAGTATAGGATCTACCATAAAACATCTCATTGTTTTGCTCATTACATAATTAAAAGTCTGTCTTTATAGCATTAATTTGAACAAGTTATTTTAAAATTTTTGTTCTTATCTTAAAGTTTAATCTAGTCATAATCACGATGGGATTCATATCCTGTAGTAAATACGAATTCTTTGTTATTATTTTCATAAATAATTTAGCATCTTATGAATTTATGATAACCTAGAACCTCAAACAGTTGATTTGTTCTACTTCTTCACTTATGTGAATAAACAGGGCAACAAATAGCAGTTAATGAAAGAATGGGCCTAGAGGCAAAGTAGAAGAATTATTTGATATATATATACTCTTTCCAGGCATTTTCACGTAATACCTGACATCTGTAGAATGACAAAGAAGTATGAAGGCCAAGATAAGGCTGCTAGATTAAAGATCGTGCATCTCGCAGAAATAATAAAGGCAGAAAAAAGAACAAGGGTGTTAATAAAATTCATAGTATGAAAGAAATAGAAAAATGAAAGTCTCTACAAAACAGTTTATGCTTCTACAAAAAAAGGAAAACAGGTAAACCCACTGCTGTGAATCTAACCTAACGATTTCTAATTCAACTCATTATGATTTCGAACTTTCTGGTTTGTTACCAACGACCGTATAGAAATGCCTAGGAAATGAGAAATAGACCACACTTACTGGCCTAAAAGAGAAAATGTGTAAAATATTAACTGCATCATACTTTGCCCACGTCTAGGCATTCTATATAGAATGCATCTAAACTTTGCCCTTTTGTGTGATAAATAATAAATCAACTTTATTCCTCAAGTATACATTTATGGCTCGCGCCTTATCAAGCCAAAGTATTTCTTTGAATATCCAAAAATTACCACTTGCAACACTGAAGCATTTCTCTTAGACAAAGAATATATTCCAATGCACGCTGATGCTCCACGAAAGACAATCTCCTGGGTAAAGGCGTTTAGAAAAGCATGAAAAGAACGAATATAAAAAAAAGAGAGAGTGAGAGAGAAAATGGACATAGGTTATTCCATAATGGAATACCTTTCTCTGCAAGGTTTGATTTTGTTGTTTAGCAACGTCAACAAAATTTGATACTTGTTGGCAGGTGCCTAATACGTGTAATCTTGTCTAGAAGAAAAAAGAATCAGTTTCAATATCTCCCATGTAGATGGCAGAGAAGAGGAACTAACGAAAATCAGTTCATTGACCTGAAAATAGCTGGGAAAAAATTATATCTTTAAAGGCAACTAACCTAAATGAATTAGTCTACAGATAAAATAACAAATTTGTTTCCCGTTTAAATTGTATAAACAGAATCTGAGTTTTGGTTTTGGGTAGTATACAAAATCTTGAAACTTATAAGAAATATACCAGAAAAATCATCCTTCAGAATTTGTTGAAATAAAGTTTTCATTTTTTTAATCATTTATTTTAAGCATTTTACCCAGGTAACAGCATACTTCATCTGTGAATATGCATTTAATGTTTATATTTTAAAATAAAATTATGAAAGCTGCCATTCGGTTTTCTCCTCTTAAGAAGTGAAAGAACTTGTGAAATATGAAATGGTGTCAAGAGACATTACTTTTCAACAATAATAAGCACATAGTGGCATGACTAGGATATTTTTATTGAAAAGTTGGAACAGCCCACGTGAATTCTCTGAGAAAACACAGATCTGAAAGTTGATTGGCTGCATTTCAAAATAAATATGGACCCCTATCTGTTCTTGCTGCTTGTGATAAAATTGAGCTTTGAGAATCATTATTACCAGAAAATAAGCAGCTTCTCATACCACGAGAAAGCGGTGCCGCAAATATAAAAGTTATTGACTTGATTTTAACACTGAACCCTCTAAATAAAAGTGCGCGGTAAGAAGTTTGCGCTGAGGGATAAAGTGGTAAACCGTGTCTAAATCCATAAACCAACGCATGAATCTCTGCACATCTAATAGCAATTAATCAATAGGACTTCAGAGCCGCAGTCCCAACTCCAAATTAGTTTTCTGTGCTATTGTTTTTATTTGTCGATTTTCAAGTAGACCAATACCAGCAAGTAGAAAAAAGAAATATAGAGACGAAAATCAATCAACAAGTAAGGAGACGCAGGCTTGAGCTGCAGAGGCGCTTTTCTCCTAAAGTACACAAAATTCCTCACAGAAAAAAGCAACCCTTTCTTCCGTTAAATTAGGGAAATTTGAGCCGTGCAATAGTATGCACGACTTCCGTTTCTCATCCATTTGATATGTTTTGTCGCTTTCGCTTAGAAGTTTTTGTAGAAATCAAATCTGAGGAGTTGTAATTTTTATATGCAAGATAAACCATATACTTAAGTATCGTAAATAAAGAACTATTTTACACCACAGCAATTTGTTAAATTTTAGTACATTGCCAAAAAAGAAGAAAAATGTTTTAACTTATGTCTTTGCTTTTAACTCAAAACTATCAATTTTTATATATCGTCAAGACAAAATAATGGCAAAATTTCTGGATACGCAACTTTTTGCAGCACTGCTTGTTTCTTAGAAATGCCACTGTTTAATAGCAAACATTGAATTATACTTCCAAACTTCGAACTTGATTTTGCCAAATTCAAAATAATTTAAGTCGAAATTAACTACAAAATGAAATAATTTGTGAGGCACATTCAAAGTTCTTGAAATGATTAGGACTGGGGAATCTCGTGAAATATTATAAAGCAATTCTTTAAGATATCGAATAGTTGGGGAAATGACTTCAGTTCCAACAGTAACGGAAACGAAGGCGTCATG
>BGPR01023964.1:3664-23729 GCA_013235015.1 Araneus ventricosus | reverse complement strand
TATTATCATGCTAAAATCTAGATTTTGTAATATTTACACATCAGTTTTCTTTCAGAGTGTACTATTGGTCCTACTTCGAACGAGCTTTGTATATGCATGTCTCATCAGAGAATTTACAGATAGCATCCAACCTATAATCACTATCATGTTAAAATATAGATTTTATAATATTTACACATCAGTTTCTTTCAGAGTGGACTGCTGGTCCTATTTCGAATGAGCTTTGTATATGCATGTCTCATCATAAAATTTGCAGATAGCATCCAGCCTAAAAATATTATCATGCTAAAATCTAGATTTTATAATATTTACACATCAGTTTCGTTCAGAGTGGACTACTGGTCGTATTTCGAACGAGCTTTGTACATGCATGTCTCATCAGAGAATTTACACAGATAGAATCCAGTCTACAAATATTATAATGCTAAAATTTAGATTTTATAATATTTACACATCAGTTTCGTTCAGAGTGGACTACTGGTCCTAGTTCGAACGAGCTTTGTATCATACATGTCTCATCAGAGAATTTACAGATAGCATCCAGCCTATAATCACTATCATGTTAAAATATAGATTTATATTATTCAATACGCATCAGTTTCATTCAGTGAAGAATTCTTATCCTATTTCTATAAAGTTCCGCATCATGCATGCCATATGTCGCATCACGCGATTTCCAGAAAGTATTCAACATATAAATATTATGAAATTAAAATTTATATTATTCAGTACACATCAGTTTCATTCAGAGTGGAATTCTTGTCCTATTATTCGGGCATTTAGAAATGAATTGCTGTTCTGATCAAATCCCTACCGCCGAAACGTCTAATCTATTTTGTAGCCATCAGAAGTAGCGTCTTCCCAGGAGACTATTTAATTACTAACTGAACAAGGCGAGATAAAGCTGGAAAACTTCCTCCGTTTCTACAAATGTTTGGCTGGACGAAAAGCGCTTTCACCGTTGCTAATTCAATCAAACTCCGAAATCACTGCCAGTCTGTTTGGAAAGCGCCAGTTACTGTCTCGTAACGATGTTTGAACACAGATTTCGATACAAGTTCTGCTGGACTCGACGGTAATGATTGGTCATGATGAACTCTTACGTTTACCTTTCGTTGGATAGTATTGTACCTCTTTGGTTTCTTCGTCTGTGCGGAAGATTGCATTCGAAGTTGACAGACAAATGAAAATAACTTCGAGGAGGTTAGAAAATATGGAAAGTATTGAAGAGAAAGAATATACAAATGAGATATTTTTTCAGAAATCCCATTCCATTCTATAACCTTAGAGGGTCGCCTCAACCCAATGGTTGTAAAGTTTTTTGATGTCCCCCGGGAGAGAGAAACATGAGCACGAATTAGGGTTGAGGGCATCGACTACAAACAACCTCGCCATATTTAAAAAGGCAAGTTAAATATTTAAATGGAGGTGTCACACAAGTTTTGCACTTATTGACATAACAGATACAAAACGGCGATGATAACAATACAAGACACAGCCCCAAACGGAACACAAAGCAAAAAAATACAAAACAAACAAAATACAGTGACTTAACAACCACAGACACAAAAATGCACAACAAAACGGCGGTGATTACAATACAAGACACAACCCCAAACAGAGCACAAAGCAAATAAAATCCAAAAAATACAAGGCAAACAAAACACAAAGAATGCAAAACAAACAATACACAGACAATACAAATAGCACATAATACAAAAGGGGGAAAACAGAGAGGGGGAAATAATAGGTAAAAACCGAAACACAGCACAAAAAACAAATACAAAATAATTCATTTCAATTTAAAGGATTGACTTTATAGTCCAGTCATTAGGTGCTAAAAAGGAATGATTTAAAGCAAATTCTGGTGGAGTCGTAAGTTTTTGTTCCTATATGTTTTTTTGGGTGCTGATTACGAATCTGAGGTTTCCCACCAAAAATTTATGTTGGAATTTTAGTTATAGTCAAAAAACATGAAAAAAATGGACTTTCCGCCAGTTTTTTGCTTATAACTCAAAAAGTATCAACTTTTTTGTGGCATCATCTTATGTCAAAATAATCAGCACAAAATTTGCTACAATTCACGTTCATACTATTTTTTCGTTACGCGTACCGTTTAAGTGCTGTAACTGGTTGAAGTTTGGCGAATGTTTGACTTGCCTGCTCGCTCGGCTTGAACAACAACGAACTATCTAATCTGTATGCGCGAAATTATCTATCTTACTAAATAAATTAATATAACTAATATAACAGATGAAAAGTTTATTTGAAAAAGGAACATTATGGTAGAAAAAGTGTATTAAATAAGTAAAGTGTATTAATAGGAAGATAGTCAATTTTAATGCATACAGATAGGAAGATTTGTTATTTTTCAAGCCGTGCTATCAGGTAATTAAAACTTTAGCCAAACTTCAACCAGTTATGGCACCTAAACGGTGCGCGTAACTAAAAAATAGTATAGACATAAATTGTAGGAAATTTTGTGCTGATTATTTTGATATATGATGATACTATAAAAAAGTTTATAGTTTTTGAATTATAAGCAAAAAACTGGAAGAAAGTCCATTTTTTTCTTGTTTTTTTGGCTACAACTAAAATTCCAACAAACATTTTTGGTGGGAAACCTCAGATTCGTAATCAGCACTCCAAAAAACATGTAGGAGCAAAAAATTACGACTCCACCAGAATTTGTTGTAAAAAACTACCTAATGACTGGACTATTAAACAAGAAATAAAAAGTTAATAAGACATTTGAAAAAGAAAAAGCGGTACGAATAAAAATAGGAAATATAATTAATTAAACCAAGCTCTAATAAAACATGGATTCTTTTAGCAAGAAGGGGAAAAATAATTAGACAGAGACATTAAATTGGCTGGAATGAGCTTCAGGCTATAATCTGTCTACGTGAATTTAGGTGAAGACAAATTTTGGTTCGTTTATATTTTTTTACCTGTATTGTACCAAATCGTCTGTTAATTTTTCAAAACTATCATAATGTGAACACTAAAATCAAGCGTTAGGTCTTGTTAAAATTATAACAAGTTCATCATGATATGTGTTAAAGGATTCGGAGTCCGTTGGATCGAAATAAGCTGGATTTATTAACAGCATGGTCTATCTTACATGAAAAGCAGAATCACAGGGAGAATAAAATGAAAGTTACTTATTTACATAGATTTTCAAGAGGATTGAAAAGATCGAAAGTTAGCCAATAGGGATTTGTAATGATACAGTGAAACAGCGAATAGAAAGCATTAATAAGACAACCAATCAGCTCTATTCAATGTGACGTGATGGTTCTGAAACTTAGTGACGCAATGTGCGAATACTGTACTCTAACAGTTGTCCATCAAAATCATTGGGCAGAAATTTATTTCAAGAACTTATTTGTTTGTCATCTACATCAAAATTCGCTTCGAAAACTTTTTTGCCTCAATGCAACTGTGTTATATTTCTCAAAATATTTTTGTCATAACTGAGCACAGTTTGTTGAAGAAAGACATGAAAAACTGAATGACTTATGTATTTAATACATTACTATTACATAATTGAATGGCATTTTATGGCAATTAGTAACAGAGTCGAACAAATCAGGCGAAGTAAATACTAAATTAAAAATAATATACAAAAGTTTCATCTTATGTTTTCTATTAAGGAAACATTGATATTTGAAATTAAATCAGTTAGAAGCAAGAAAACATTCAATAAGAAAAATACTCACCGTATCTTTTTGAAAATCATGAATGCAACAACTTTGATAACCATTATCAACATTATGCCCAAATCAATATCCGTTCTCAAATCGTTAATAAAAATGCAAATATTAAGTTAAGTTTGTAAATATTTGTTCGAGTTTAAATTTATCTGCACAATTTTCTGATTCGAAGTTAAGTTAAATTAATGGTACTTCAGTTAATGGTTTCTATGATGATATTTTATTGCCTAGAAATAACGAAAGTAAGTACGAGATTGCCAATAAAAGAATAATTATTGTAGAAACTATAGGGGCAAGAAATAAATTTCATGTGTTAAAGATTTTCCTGATTTGGGCGAGTATTGCCAAATTTAAGTCTGGTGCCAACAGTACGCGATGATTTGGCAATGATTGTTCAAAGTGTAAGTCAATTAAAACCTTATCCAAAGTGATTAAATTTATTTTTTATGCAATACTGCGGGCTCTCTCACGAAATAACCATTTATTATTATTATTTTTATTATTCATAATATTTGTTTTGGGAAGTAACTGAAGAAAATTTTTAAATGATACAACACTCAGTTTTTGTGAGTATTACTACATTCTTTCCATAAAAAATATTTTAGTTTCCAGTCACTAAAATGCAAATCCTTGCTTCTTTAAGTCCTAAGATTTTTGCGAAAATTACGTTTACTGTGCAGAAACCATATAATAAGATTTTCTCTCTGTTCTTTCTTTGGGGAATTGTTTTGACTTGATATTTAGAGGAACTCAAATAAATCAAGCATCTTTTTCTTAACTAAAGTATCTAATTCTCCTTCATGAAAACTGTCATAATTTTATGGAATTATAACTTCTTTGTTTGCTTATAGTAGATGTATCCTAAGACATTTCGCGATATTCACATTAAAAGAAGAGGTAACATTAAACTTTTTGGATAACCTTAAAATAACTTCCATTACTTATCTACAAACACTCAGTTTTTAAATTCCAAACATTTGAGGAAAAGAATAGCCGTACAAGAGAAGCATAATACCTAAAGATGGTAAAACAAATAGTAAACGTTTCAAAATTCAAATTTTCATTCAAATCATCTTTTTATGTTGTCATTTCATTTATAAAACATAACCGAATATTATATTGACTCAATATAAGTAAATTCTCAAAATTCTACCGAGTAGAAATATATTTAAGGGTAAGGGTATCAAATTTATTTTCTACTCAGTTTAAGCGCTGCTTTTTTTTTTTTTTTGAGCAACGCGAACATTCGAATTCTACTAAATCTTATATTTGACATTTTATTGTACCAATCTTTCGTTATTTTTTATACGAATGATTTAAAATCTTTATATATTTACTTTAAATTCACAAAATAAACGTGGATTTTGTTTCTTAAAACGTTGAACCTACTACAAGGAAATGCTCTATTAACTTTTTAGGGTCGCTTCATGTATATAGCAGGAATTCAATGTCCTTATAATGGTTGATGTTTTGTAAATTTTGTAATCTTTACAAACTTATTCTTTATTGTGAGCATTTAATAAGCATTTGCAGCATTCTGTTCGGTTTTTTCAATGGTTCTAGTTTAAGGCGGAATAATTTTTTCACAAATAAAATTTCAATTATTTTTTCTTCTGAATATCTTTCGGTGTTATTAAATTTTGTTGGAAAATATTTTTTTCTTTTCATATAATTATGCGGATGCCATTCATACTTTTATAAAATATGAATGGAAAAATTCAAATAAATTATCGTTATTGGACTTTAACCCTCTGATTCCTAAGACCATTGGAATAGAGAGACCTCAAAATACGGGAACGTCCGAGTTCCTCTTTAGAAGATAAGGGAAATTCCCCTCCCCTTCTAAGAAACCACTATGACAGCTGGCACTGTCCGAATTCTAAGAAAACTCTCCAGTCACTCTAACGAAGAAAGTGTGCGCAGCGGGTGAGATATCAATCACACTTAACGAAAGGGGGTGGAAATTTCGCAGCGATATTCGGACGTTTAGGACGGCCATCGTCTTTTTCTTGAAGAGACGTTTCGGACGTTCCCGTATCGATAGAGTTAAGATTTTGGTTAAATTATTTAACTTTCACATTAGTTGATTAATTTTTTGTACGTGTTCCGTATAGATTTAAAGAGTTCCAAATATTTGCAAATCGTTGATATTGAAACACAGAGTTCACTTCGATTAAACGTACTAACTAGGGGAAATTTTATAAAAATGTGTCGGATTTAATATAAATGAAACAAATACATTTCTCAACTATTTTAGAAAACTTGGTAATTAATAACTACAGAAACAAATGAAAATTTCTTTAATGGTAATGAGTAGTAGAAAAATGATATGGTACCATTTCTTTACCAATGATAAAAATCTTGAATCTATATCAGTGGTATACAATAGCTTGCATATTTTGCACTGCAATGCATTTACCTATTAACTAATGACTTTTTCCCCTTTTGAATCTGTTCTCACCAATCACTGCTTCTGACGATATAGTATTTAATATTTGACAACTTGCCTTTAATGCTGGATCAATTTCAAGTTATCTTGAGGAACATTGATTTCAGGTTTGGAACTTATCATCGTATATTGCGTACTCGTCAGATGATATTAAACTAGTTATCCGCTTACTCATCCACTTACTATCTAAACACAATAAAAGATTTTAAAAATTAACGTGTGCTGATTATATAATATTGTTTCAAAAGTCTTTCTGTGGGTGTATGGTGTAAACAGTCCAACACGCAGGATAATGGTTTAGTTTAGTTTAGTTATATTAACGTCCCGTTTTGAAGCAACACGAGGGCTATTTTGGGACGGACCTCGTAATTTTGAACCTCGGTCAGATGACGAGGACGACACCTGAGCTGGCACCCCCCTCGCAGGATAATGGAGAATGAAGGTTTATTTACAAATATGCCGGAAAACACGCAGCATAGGTACAGGAAACAATAGTTCTTGCACAGATTATCAATGTAAACAGACAGCAATTCACAGGTAATGACAGTTCAGCACTTTGATATCTAACAACACCGTCAGCAAATAACTAATAACGACAATAACAGCACTTTCAGTAGCGCTCAGCTCACCGGCTTCCTAGCTCGCACTGCGGACGAAACTCTAAAGTCGTTCCCAATGGATCAACACTACTCCCTCTGATCCAAACTCGGTCCTTATATACTCTCTCCGACAGACCGTGACGTCACATGAAGTTTTCTCTTATATTCAAGCGTATTCCCTTCCTAATAGAGATATCGAGAAACGGGTCGCATTTTCTGGAATCATCTATTTGTCGCCAAGGTCAGGGGTCTCGGAACAGCCGTCACTCGATGCTTAACCTTGTAAAACTCTCTTCCCAACCATAAGACTAACATTGGCAAACATTGGACCATAAGACTAACATTGGCTAACATCAGGGGTTCCGCAAAGGCCGATGCCCGTTACTCCCTGTAAAACTCCCTCCCCAACTATAAGACTGGCGGGCAGGAAAGCGACATTACATCTTTGCAACACTATTTATACAGTAGGACTGCAATTTCAGAAGTCAATCAAATAAAATAAGATACAATAATGGGCAAAAGAAAAACATTTCGCCGTTAAGATTCTTTGGGATCACAAATTAAATTTTGAATTTAAATTTGATCTTTTCACCATCATCGTAGGGATGATTTTTTACAAAATATTAACTTGAAAATAATTTGAAATTTCTTTTATAGATCAAATTCGTTTGTATTTGAGAAAAATTAACCAATATTAGACTTTTATTTCACAGTAATCTTAATGGAATAAAAAAATTCCATCAGAAATAAAAAGAAAAGCCGATTAGTTTTAATCGGATATCTACCTGAAATTAAATCCAATCACAATTCAAACAATTTTGAGTCGAGTCACATTTCAAACAATTTTGAGCAGAGTCACAATTCAAACAATTTTGAGCAGAGTCACATTTCAAAGAATTTTGAGTAGAGTCGGTATGTCTTTCCTGTAATGAATATGCCTAAGAATCATTACTTTGAAAATTCAATTTAAAATATTTTATTTCTGATAAGGATTTTAGCCTTGAGATCTTAATTTATGAATTACGCTCCATTTTGATGAAAAAAAGATTGAAGAATTTTTTTAATGGGGTTCATAAAAACGATAATGTCTCATCTAAAAGAAATCATAGGAAAACTTAATCTAATGGCTTCATTTCCTTTTTATTTCTAAAATAGCGATAAAATACGATGCAACGGATGCTCGACTTACAAATTTACGAAGAAACGATAAATGTGAAAAGGCATAATTCTTCGAGTTAGGTTTTTTTCGAATTTTAGTGGGAATATTTAAATCACACATTTACAAAGCGGAATATTTCATTGTGATAGGTTGTACATTAAAATCATTTATGGAATTATATTTTAATATTATTTATCAGTCATTGTAGCGCATAATTCAACAGAAGCAATTCACTGAAATATTTTAGATATTTAAATGATAGATATTAATGGAACTTTAAAGTTTTATTCGTTATCTGGAAACTGATATGAAAAGTAAAATATTATAGGATGGAAAGTAAAAATTATGTATATATTTAAAAATGCCAGAAACATTTCTTTTAATAGTCAGGTTGTTTTCTTCCATTATTTAAACATCTGTTATAATTAGTATCGGAGTAAAGAGCAGCGTTCTGATACTTTTTTGACACACTGTACATGACACGGACAGTTACGTGACTCCATTAGGGATGTTCATGTAGACAATGAACAAAACAGGTTTAAAGCTACTAAAAGACACTGAATTAAATCCCTATCACAATTTAAAATCGAAAATGACTTTGTTAAGAGAACCATGAATACAAAATTATACATAAAAGATTCGAGTGAAATTATATTTCCGGCGAATAAGCTATCCTCCGAAGGCGGATAGTACGAAATAAATTGTTCAATATTAATTCGAAGATGCACCAATCTTCATTGCTGTAATTCATCGCGTAATTAAACAGCAGCTGTCGATTTGGGTAAATAATGTAGTTAGAGGTGGGAAAAGAATGTGAAATTATTAAAAATAAATAAGGCATTTCCAACCACAACCTCTTTCTACAAACAAATACTAGAAAACAAAACAAATAGTTAACCAGCGGGAGTGGTCTCCCCTAAACTTTCTCGTATACTCTCTAAGTGGAGATTCGTCAAAATCTCGAGTTTGAATTTTTTTGACGATTACAATACTTTCTCTCTGTATACTTCGTATACGAGAAAGTGAAACAAAAAACAAACAAACCTGAAATCAAATATTTGTTGCCACGTTTCAAAAAAATATTACTTTGAAGCAGGCGCGATGAAATAGGCAATGCAATGAATACTAAAGCGAAAATTAAGCTTTGGAATTGAATTCCCAAGAAAACAATTTATACTACCACAGCCGTAAGATTTGCAAAAGCGCGTGAATAAAAGATTTGCTGAAATAATGAGATCGGTTTGATTTACAACAATAAAAAAATTGTTAACAAGTGATGCTTGAAAACATTATTTATTGTTGTAAATAAAATTTACAACAAGAACAGATTGCTACCAATACGCATGCGCATGAGAATCGGATTAAAAGAAATTGAATATGCAATTTCAACGCCTCTTTTTGACAGATTTGGTCCAAACTTTTATACGGACCAACATTCATAACGATAAAACTGTGTCCGAAATTTCATCCATTTAGCTATTCAAGTTTTTGAGTTATAGCGTTCACATGACCGCGGACATACAAATATACAGACTTCCCGTTGATGGATTTTGTCCAAAATTTGATAGAAACCTACAAATGATGTTCAAAGACCACATACCAAATTTCATCACCGTAGCTCTAATAGTTTTCGAGTTATCGTGTTCACAGACAGACATATTTCCAAAATTGTGTTTTTCGGAGTCAGGGAGGTCTAAAACGTGGAGATTCGTCAAAATCTCGAGTTCGAATTTTTTGACGATTACAATACTTTCTCTTTGTATACTTCGTATACCGAGAAAGTAAAAAAGGAAAAGTATAAATAAGAAACAGAAGATTTAAACACAATAACGATAACAATACACCTTTCTCCTCGCTCAACGCAGCAGCATTAAGTGATTAAGTGTTAGCTGCATTTGCGCCATTCCATATAATACCAAGAGTTTTAATTAATTTTTGTCTAATTAATCTAATTAATTTATATTTAATATCTTCGTTAAATTTTGTTAATTATAACTGTTATTTCTACAAACAAGATATTCATTTCATTTTTTTTTATATTATTGGAGGCCTCAGCTTCTTGTTCGCCAGTTTTGGACAAGTATAGGACCAAACACTTACATGTAGGATTAAATATAAACATATAAACTGGTATAATGCGCTTCATATAAACATAAAAAATTTCTGCTTTGTTTTCGTTGAAGGCAAATCACTATTATGCCTAATGAATAAGAAAAATCAATCAAGCATTGAACATCAAGAACTACTGAACATTGATAAATGAACAATCAAGACTGATGACTGAGTAATAAGATGATGATCAGTTATCCAAGAATAAAAACCTTTCTTCATGCGTTGATAGCAACGAGGAATTTTCCTTGTCTGCCATTAAATATCACATACAGTGGCTCCCAAAATTGTTCGTACACTTACGATTTTCAATGAAATAGGACTCTATCCATTAATTAAAATTAATATTTCAGCATAGGTATTTAATAATAAGATCTATAATCTATTCTTAACAAAACTACATGAAATATTTTAAAAACATAGTAATACTTTATTTTTAAGAAATCAATAATCAAAAAGTAGCAAAAACTTTATCTCACAAAAGTCTTCGTACGCTTTAAAAAAATGGCTAGTTATTTTATTCTATTCTATTTATTATTTAAAAATGGTTCACTTTAAAGTAAGAAATAACAATCGTGAAGAAATAAAAATCAGCATTCGAAAATTGATTATTTTTCATCATACTAATGGTAAATCAGTTCGGAATATTTCTAAATAACTTCATTTATCCCATTCTACAGTGCAGTGTGTGATAAAACGCTTTAAAGAAGAAAATCGGATCGAAAACAAAGTAAGGAAAGGTCGGCCGGCAAAGTTAACAAAACGTGATCAGAGATTTATAATTAGTAAATTTGTGAAAAATCCACGTTTGAGTGCTTTAAAAGTTTCTGCGAATTTAATGAAAAATGTTCTACTTATATATATAAATTTTACCTGAAACTGTTCGACGAGTTCTCAGAAGAGCCGGATTAAATGGGCGTTCTGCCCGTAGAAAATTTTTAGTTAGTGCGAAAAACAGAAAGCTTAGGCTTTCCTTAGCAAAATCTATGTTAAATAAACCCGAAGCGTTTTGGAATACTGTCTTATTTGCAGATGAAAGCAAATTTAACATTTTTGGTTCTGGTGGGAGTATAACGGTATGGAGAAGGAAAAATGAGGAACTTAGTTGGAACAGTTAAGTATGGTGCTGGAGGTGCCCTTGATGTGGGTACATGTCAGCATCAGGACTAGGTAATTTGGTATATTTTGATGGCATAATGAATCATGCTTTTTATTTAAATATTTTAAGAGACAATTTAAAATTATCAGCCCAAAATTTGGGTATTGGAAACAACTTTGTTTTTTCATCAAAACGATCCTAAACACACGGCTCAACGCTCGCCTCTGGCGTTTCTATAATTGTTCACAAAATTTGAAAACACCACCTGAATCTCCATATTTAAACCCAATAGAACATATTTGGAGAGAACTGGAGGTTAGAGTACGAAAACACGACGTTAAAACTAAAAGCGAACTAAAAACAGTAATGATGGAAGAATGGATGAACATTGACGCAGGAATTTTAAAAAAAACTAGTGAAATCTATTCCCAAACGTTTTAAAGCTCTTGAGGATGCTAAAGAATATCCTCTTAAATATTAATTTAACGAAAAATTAGAATATTTACTAATATGTAGAGATTTTTTTAAAGTGAACGAAGACTTTTGTGAGATAAAGTTTTTGTTCCTTTTTGATTATTGATTTCTTAGAAATAAAGTTTCACTATGCTTTTAAAATATTTTATGTAGTTTTGTTAAGAATAGATTATATATCTTATTATTAAATACCTATTGTGAAATATTGATTTTAATTAATGGGTAGAGCCCTATTTCATTGAAAATCGTAAGTGTACGAACACTTTTGGGAGCCATTGTAATATAAGACAAGTTACAACAGCTTTGACGATCCTTTTTGCTTCCTCCGCTTTTAAGAACGTAATTTTTTGATTCCATAAACGATATTATTCTGTGAGCCCTTGACCAGAATAAGAACACAGTTAATTCTAGGCGGCCCATTTCTCTTAAAAACAAATGCTTCTTTCTACCAACAATTAAGGGGACATACGACTGTTAAACCACGAAAATTTTCGATTTTAGGAAAAAAAATAATATTATTTCCCTGTCTTTTCTGAACAATTCAAAACAATTCGCTCTAAAAAATTCCTATAATTATGAAAGATATGAAAGAAAATGTATCAGTTCTTTAACATAAACATTGAATAGGGCTATATATTTATAGCGCTATATCTCAATGTGTTTTTTTTATATTACGCGCACGATATCTCAAGAATTATTGAATATTTTTACATACAATTTTTACCGAATATGTATTTTGTTATGTTCTAAAAATTTAACCACATTTTTGTAAATATTACTCCAAAGAATTGATCTTTTTGGGGGGGGGAGTAAAAAAGTTGAAATTTTAACTATTTTTAACATTTTTATTTTAAATTGGTATATAAAATAGAAATTAAATTTAAATGTTAATAAATTGAGGTTGATTGCGTTTAGATAAATATTTTATCTGTAATCATGCGCGCAAGGTGACTATCTCATTTTTTCTCCAAAAATAATATCTCTATTTATTACTTTCTCAAATAAATACATACCAATATAAAGGTTGAAAAATGTGTGTACTGTAAGAGAAAGAACAGATATCTTTCCAGGAAAAAAATTGAGTTTGGGAATTGCATCGTTTCAGAGACATAACGTATCGAATTTGACAGTTTTCTACTATTTTTTCCGAGGTTTAAGAGTCTTATGTTCCCTTAAAGCTTTTTCTTGCTAGATGAGGCGTGTATTTCCTACTTTATAGATCACTGTCTTTGATGCGACGCTTAAAGGGCAAGTTCGTCAGCTATACTAAATTTCACAAAATGTTCGAGGAATTCTTTTTCTTTATTTTGACCGTGAATCTCCTTTTATATCAAATTGATTTAAGTATTTAGATAGAAAAAAATTGTTTTCTGTTTTATATAATTGACTGAGTTTAAGGAATTGGAAAAAAATGAAAAGAATAAACTTTGCGTCAATGGTTGCGTACTGTATCGACGATTACACGATACACATTCTTTCGTAACTAGATTTCACATTTCATATGTCAATTTAAGACTTAGATTTATGAATACCACCATGGTGTATATAAACATAGCAGGCATCCATTCCTCTTTTTTTTTATCAATATGAAATAGAAACATAGATTAAACAAATTCGTAATTTTTATTATACTTTTATAGTAATAATCAAGGTAATTAAGTTCAAGTTATCAATTCCTTATTGTGAAATCGAGTTCTCTCTACAATAAAAGTTCAACGGTTTTTGTTAACTCTTTCAACATTCAAGCGCCAAAACGCCCATTCAAGCAAAGAACAACTATCTCCCGAAACGCCGCAATATTCCTGCTCAAGTTTCATACCCCATTAAGCCCTGTAGCTATCTATAGTCAATACAAGCTTCGGGACCCCTTTTCCCTCCCCTTGAAATGTAGCATAAGGTTGTCATTAACCATTTAAATGGCTTACTTGTACAGTGTACGGGCTACCTAAATTTGGCCCCAACTGACTTGCCCGTACAGTGTACGGATATCGGTATTTATTTCTTTCCTTTTCCGGTTTGCCCGTATTTTTAATTCTTCTCAACAGCACTATCAATATTCTTCAAGAGATTTCGTAGCTTGTCCATGTCACTGAAATGCTTTCCATCTGGGTCTCTCGTTAAAGTTTTTTTTTTCATGCCGAAGAGCAGAAGGGGAGATTTTTATGCAGGAAAAAAATATGCCTTTTCTGTCAACGCTTCTGGTCAAAAAATTGGTGAGGTGAAGGGCTTACACAAGCACAAAAATTATGTCTTTTTCTTCCTAATCCTTCTGATCTGAATCAGATCAGATCCATGAGGTCGTTCGCCTTCATCACCTCCAACACGCAATCCGGTCGCTTAAGCAGGTCATCACACACCAAGGCAACACAATCAAGTAGATGTTGCGGTGTGGCTTCAATCATGTTACATTTTGTGCAGACATTATCACCACGAGAGAATCTGAGGGGTTTTAAGTGACCGGAAGTTAAGCGAGCCAAAGCTGTTTGGTCTTTCCTATCCCCTTTAAAATGTATAGTAGCACCTCACTACGATACCATGAATGAGCTGGTGGATGCCTCCAAGAAATGTTAACAAAGGCTTTTATTCTTGAGTATAACTCGAGGTAGGCCAAGGCTTCTACATAGACCTGAGGCACGGCAGTACCTTCTTTAGCAAGACTAAACACAAGAACACAAGAATTGCACAGGGTCTTGAGTTTGTTAAAGAGATCCATTCTCCTCCGGTTGAGCAGTAGTCAGCATTTTTTCTTTTAAGAGAAGCTTCCAAGCACAAATCATGTTGTCTATGGAATACGATCGATGGTGTGTGCGAAAGCAAAAGATACTTCTTTGTCGTAAACGTGTGTGGAAGGTTTGAATTTATTAAATGATATTTTTAATTTAAGATTATTTTTAACAGCCTTGATTTTACTTAATTGGGCAGGCTTTTAAATTTACACTGAAAACGTAATAGAAACTAAATGGAGAATTTTGTAAACGGTATTCATAATTCCACTAATACATTTCGTGTTTCCACCAATACGTTTTCTAATTGATTTAGACTAATTATGACATATAACAAACTGATTTCAGACTTTTAATAAAACTACTGAAAAATAACAAGTTAAAAATATAGATTTAAGAATTGCTTTGGGATTTCAGCTGTAAGCTCGTTACTTTCAAGTAAGTTTTCAAATTCGAAGCAGGGTATAATTTATGAAAATATATCTTTTTGATGTTGTTTAGTACAATACATGTAATTCATATGTGTATACTTTATAATGATCCTCTATAAGGAGTTTAATAAAAATGTTATAAATGCGTAGAGTAATGTGTAAATGCTTTGTTATTGTTATGTATAAATATTTTTTTATAGAAATGTGTAAATGTTTTTTTTTATACTGATGTATAAATATTTTTTTATATTAATGTGTAAATGTTTTTTATAGTAATGTGAAAATGTTTTTTTATACTGATGTGTAAATGTTTTATATATTAATGTGTAAATTCTTTTATATTAATGTGTAAATGTTTCTATAGTAATGTGTAAATGTTTTTATACTGATGTGTAGATGTTTTTATACTAATGTGTAAATGTTTTTTATACTGATGTGTAAATGCTTTTTAAATTAATGTGTAAATGTTTTTATAGTAATGTGTAAATGTTTTTTATACTAATGTGCAAATGTTTTTTATATTAATATGTAAATATTTTTTATAGTAATGTGTAAATGTTTTTATACTGATGTGTAGATGTTTTTATACTGATGTGTAGATGTTTTTATACTGATGTGTACATGTTTTTTATATTAATGTGTAAATTTTTTTATATTAATGCGTAAATGTTTTTTGATACTGATGTGTAAATGTTTTTTGATACTGATGTGTAAATGTTTTTATATTAATGTGTATATTAATGTGTAAATGTTTTTTATATTAATGTGTAAATGTTTTTATAGTAATGTGTAAGTGCTTCTTGCTAATATTTAGTTAACAAGTAAATGTCTTTTGTTGTCTTTGTTAATGTTTAAGAGTTTAAAAAATGCTATAAATGTTTTTACAAGAGTTTAATTAAAATGTTATAAATGCTGAACTGTATTTTTCAACATTAAGAGTGCATATAAAAAGAGAATTCGCTATTCTAAAATTCAGCCTTCTGTATAATATTTTTCTTGAGGCGCAACCCCCGCTATGGATATAAATATCTCCATTTCTGCTATCATAAACTGAAAAAGATCTCATTATTCTCAAGTGTTTACCAGTAGAAAGTGAGAAAAAGAACATTCATCGCAGCCGGAAGGATTCTCTTTAGATTAGAACTGTTTGTATTTTCAAAAACGTCGGTTTCCAATGAGCACAAATCCCAAGAGAATCAATAGAACACGTTCAACACATTTTAATTCGAGTCGTTTAATACTTATTCCTGCGCCTCAATGCTGAGACAACTCTTTAATTAACTCTTAATTAATACATCGAACGATAATAAGCGATTTCAGTTCTGCCTTTGTGTGCTCAACCGGCGCAAAACTCCCTTATCTAGAGATACGCATTCGTCGGATTTAATCAGATGAAACGAATTCATTTCTGCCTTGCTCTGGAGCACGTGGCAATTTTCTTTGTGTAATCCCTTGTGAGAAATTAGGTAGAAATATCAGACAACACTCTCCTCTCCTTTCAAAAGTTTCGCCGATATGTAAACGTTATTGACTGCTTTAGAGAAAAAGACATCTGCATTGAGGAAAGAGGAGGGACTACTTTTATCGTTTGATACTTGCCGAAAATGTAGTGGAATCTTTTGATCTTTTGATTCTTCTGAGAAACACACTTGGAAGATAGTTACTAGTTAGGAAGATAGTTAATAGTTAGGAAGATAGCTAATAGTTAGGAAGATAGCTAATAGTTAGGAAGATAGTTAATAGTTAGGAAGATAGTTATAAGTTAGGTAGATAGCTACTAGTTAGAAAGATAGTTAATAGTTAGGAAGATAGCTACTAGTTAGGAAGATCGCTACTACTTAGGAAGATAGTTAAAAATCAGGAAGATAGTTGGAAAGATAGTTAATA
Organism: Araneus ventricosus; assembly: GCA_013235015.1. NCBI lineage: Eukaryota > Metazoa > Arthropoda > Arachnida > Araneae > Araneidae > Araneus > Araneus ventricosus. The sequence goes on along the minus strand of BGPR01023964.1, from coordinate 7,083 downwards.
ATAGCATTAACAAATCAATATTCTGTCGAATATATTTTGAAATGTAATATACTTACCTGTAGTATATATAACCTGTTGTATATTCCTTATGTAAATTTTTATATTTTTTTATAATTTTAGTAAAATTTAGTGAATAGTTTCGTGATATCATTTTGAAATTTTAAATTGCTGTTCATAAATCCTGAAAGACTTCTGTAACCTATTTTCAGATTCAGTAAATGGTTCTTTTTCCTGGGAGACATAATCAGTTCTGCAACAAATTTGTTGATCGGACGGACTCTCCTGAGTAATGAAAAATTTAAATGGTGCTACATTGCTAAACTGTGCTCTCTATGTTATTTCTGTTTTTAAATTAAATAATTACTTATTTCCCTTACCTATTCCCTATGGGCAGTACATATGCTGATCCAGGAGAGTTTCACGAGTAGTACAACTGTTGTAGGGGAAAGTCGGGTAAGGCGAAGAAGAGTTTAGGATGACGAATTGGATTTTTTTGAAAATTATAGTTTATGAATGCCCCATTCTGCATCATCAGAGACCTATAGCGACTAGCTATCCGTGTCACACAAAAGATTTCACCCCGTTATTAGTGTGATTCACAATACGCGGCATTGCTTTTTTGAGTTGGTTTTGGTTGCTGCTTGGTAAGGATAGCGTTTACGGAATAAATATTTGTTATTTATATATGTGATATTCGTAAAGAGCTTATCAAAAAGTGCTCATTGATATATTATTTTAATTTCTCTGTTGAGCTGATATCCGTCAATGTTTTTTGAAATAAAAAGGCGAAGTCGAATAAGATGACGAATGGGTTGGAGGGCAAGATGACGATACCCTCAACGCAAATTCATGAGATCGTCGTGCTACCTGAATGCCACTTGCTTTTCTTGCCTTCACTGTCACTTGAAAAATGAGCATCTCATTATGAAAGGAGAAAGAGAAAAAAAGAGGATACACGAAAACTGGGACAGTACTGTTAATTGAACTATTCCCGTTACCTGTACGATTTCGTTGTAGATTGTGACAAAACTTCAAATTCCTCCGAGCCGGGATCGAACCCGCGTTCGTAGAGTTGGAAAGCAAACACAATAACCACTATACTGGACCGGGCTATACAAAATGGGACAGGTGGTTCATAAAAAGCTTTCCTCCGTCAATTTTTCGGGACTGGTTTCCTAAACGGTTTTCACGGACTTGCCATTCAAACCTTGTCGGTGAGATAGTTCATAAAAATCTTTCCTATGTATACCTTGCGGCTTTCCGAAAGGTTCCCGAAACGGTTTGCGCGGAAAGCATATGGAAACTGAAATGGCAATTTTCTTTGCTATCTGGGATCATTCGTTGTACCATGTGTGACTTGTAGATTGACTACTATAGAGGAATAAGAAGAGTAATATTATATGAGCAGTCGTAGAAGATCCAAAACCATAAAATCAAATTAATTACAAAATGAGAAAACTAATTTTCTGTTCCTTATTGAAAATCCCCGTTTAAAGACAGTGCTTTAGACTTCCTCTGGCTCAGGATTCAGATTGCAATCAGTAACCCAAGTTCCATATTGTGTTAAAAGTCCCTTAACCCTGCGTTAGTCGCAATCATTGGTTAGAATTAAGGTTACTTTATGGTCTCGTAGAAAATCTTTTGAAGCATTGGTCAGTCATTAAACTGATGGGCAAACGACCGCCATCTTGGACAGCATGATAAAAGGAAATATTGTTTGAGAAACATTCAATTTTCATTTTGAAGCGTTGTAACTAAATTTTTGTGAAGTGCCACATTTGGTGAGTTATCGCTTCAAATAATTCTAGTGAAACCTCGTTTAAACGAACTTGGGTTAACCGTAACATGAGTTATCCGAACTGCCTCACAGATCTCTAATCCAAAAAACACGTACTGTATTCAAAGGAAATAATAATGAAGGCGGGACTTTTTTCAACGATATCCCCACTATTACTTCTAAAATATTAAAATTAAATGTGTATTTACAATGTTAATTAGGATATTGTTCACTGATGACTTCAGGCGCATTGCGCTCAAACTCGTAGGTGCTCATATTGCGCCCGACCGACTGAGGGGCAACTTCAATAAAGAACATACGTGGAGCTTACAAACCCAGATAGCAATTTTAGTTAGCAGAAAAGTTGCAGCAATCTTGCTCTGCAAATCTGCAAGTTTGCAGTAAGTTTGATACGGCAAGAGTGCAAGATTGAAACAAGTTAACGCAAACGAGTTAGTCACCACGCGGCAAACTTGTCACAACCTTGCCGTGTCAAACTGATTGCAAACTATAGCAAAAACAGAGTACGAAGACAACCTCAGATTCGAATCCCCGACATCCCGCTTCCTAAACCTGTGGTTTTAACCACTCAGCCAGCTAGACTTTGAGAGTCAAACGGAAAGCGAGTTTTGCTAATAATTACGTTTTGCTACTAGAATAAATATTAAAATTAGGGTTCAAATTCAAATGTAAGTTATTATTTTTCAACAAACATTGACTGTTTTTTAGGCTTCATTTTCTTTATGAACGTTAAAATTTCAACATTAAGAAAAAGGCGACACATAGTTTTCTTTAAAGTGCGAGTTCTACATTTAGTAGAAAGATGGAGAATTTTTCACATTTTTTTTATAAAAAAGTTAGCTTTTTCACAAATTATCACTGATTTATTGAATTAATAAAAGAAAGGACGGTCTAGGAGATACTATTAAAAATCGGGTGTTTTTAAAACAGAGACAAAGATTATCTGTAAGTGTGCTGTATCATCTTTGCAGCAAACTTGTTTTGCAATCGTGGTGTGAAGTTTGTCATAACAACTTCACAGAAAACTTGTTTTGCAAGTGGGTTGGTCGATTATGCTTTGTTACTATGCAGGAATTTGCCACATCAAGTTTGTCATGACAAGCAAATATCAAGAAAAATCAAACTTGCTGCAAGTGCACATGCTATCTGGGAAGAGAGTTTCATTTTCGTTCTACACTCAAAACATTTCAGAATTACATACAGTAATTAAATACAAAATAGTAAATAATGTTCATGGCTTAACCGAAAAAATCGTTATCCGAAACGGCTCCCCTCCTTTAGTTCAGTTAACAGGGGGTTGTATCTTAGTGCGAATCTATTAGGTATTATGAGAAACGGAGGGTTAAGGAAACCTTTACAATACATCAAAACGGTTATCAAAAAATAATCCAAATACTCTATCTCCTCTAATTGTAGTTTTAACCAGTATTATTAAGAAACATGTAGAATGATGCGCTCTTCAATAACTAATTGTTCATTGCGGGCGGGCTGGCTGCAGAAAGTTTTTCTGATTTTCCTCCCTGTGACATGTAAATGTAGGCCATTTCCCTCTGTAAATCCTCCATCAAGGCAACTTGCGGACTGACTGCAAGGAGTTTTTCTGATTTTCCTCCCTGTGAAA
>BGPR01023963.1:0-23730 GCA_013235015.1 Araneus ventricosus | reverse complement strand
TGTTATGTTATGTTATGTTATGTTATGTTATGTTATGTTATGTTATGTTATGTTATGTTATGTTATATGATTGCAGAAATTAACATAGTTATTTATTACTGAGAATATATGATGTTGCATATCATAGAAACGGAATCATTAAGCCAGCATTTTGTTTTGACATAAATCGTTCGTGGTTTGAATTTAGCATCTTTTGATTCTGCTGCAAAAGTTTCTATATGATTACAGGTCTATTTTAAAATCTATTTTTACCTTAAAAATATTATTATGGCTTTAAATGTCTTTTAAAAATTTTACAACTTGCAAATAAAAAAATCTACGTAGATTTTTTAAGCGCGAATATATTTTTATATCCCTATTATATCAAAATTTTAGGTTAAGTCTTCATCAATCAGTTGAAATTCAGTTTTCAAGCAATGCGATTTAATGATTGTGAATTTTCCAAATTAGTTTCAAAGGGTTGATTTACGATGAATGACAATATAAGCGTGTCGTTCATGAATGGTTTTAGAAACTTTACATATGTGCATATTTTCTCTGTGTTGGTGACCAGAGAAATCATTAATAAAAATATCTTTTTAAAAATAACTGTGAACTTAAAAATTTTGAAAAATTATTCCACAAATGAACTTGTAAAATCAGATTTTCTACGTGAAATTTGTTGAATTACTCAAACAAAAAGTAATTGTTTTCATCGGAAATGAAATAAAATGATACATGAAATGAAGCTGATGATTATGTTCAAAGAATGTGCTAATGTTTCGTAAAATCGTTATTAGGATAAATTCTACTCTTCTATTATTTTTTCATAGGAGGTATTAAGAAACGTTCTCTAACTAACCTGTAGATTATAAAATACTCCTATTTTTAGCAGTTATTATATAATACTAAGCCTGTAATTGAACTAACTTCTCCTCGTCAAATATATACATTTCGCGAAATAGAATGTTGCGGCAATTGATCAAATACAACGACATTTATAGTATATTTCAACGCAATATATCAATGTTCATATAAATCATTGCAACCAATTCATGCGCCATCACATCATCATGATATTTTATCTCCTGCAAGATCCGCAATGGATTTCAAAATGAAATTGGCAAGGCGTGGTTTTCATATGTCACTGAGTCCAACTTTACTTCTTTTAAGCATATGACGCATTTTCGAAAGTATCTGACAACTCTCGGAGCCCTTTCTGTTTTTAAAAAGATATTTGAAGGAATATTTTATAATTTTCAATATAATAATGCAAAAGATCTGATAATTATACAAAAAGTTTCATTGATTAAATATTCTTCATCTGGAGAACCAGGAATTTTTACTACTAAATTATTTTTTACAAACATTCTTCCAAAACGACAACCAGAATGCTAAATATTCAATGCTTTCAAATTCTATGAGTTTTAATGTGACAACGAAATTATTTTTTCATTTGAATTCTGGACTTATATTCGATATTAGAAGCTGAATTACTGAATAACGGATCATTGTGATATAAATAATTTAGTTGATCCCTTTTAGAATATTATAAATACCAAGGGTTCAATACTTCGATAAGTTATTTAATTATATTGTTTGAAAAAGCAAAATTTATTGAAGTATCATATATCAGTTTTGTTAATTATTCCATCATAATGGAGGGGACGCGGTGGCCTAGTAGCAAGGTCCCAGCCACGCGGCCGGAGGATTCCAAGTTCGAAACCCGATTCCACTGAAAATCCGCTGTGTATAAGAGCTCGCTGCACGCTAAGTCATAAGCAGTGGGTCAAACCTCCTCCATCTGGTGTGACGAGGAAGCTTGCAGAACGGGTGCCAGCCAAGATGCCGTCCTCGCCATCCGACCGCGGCCCAGAATTACGAGGCCCGTCCCAATATAGCCCTCGTGTAACTTAAAAACAGGAAGTTCATATAACTAACTCCACTGTAATGGAATTTTCACTTTCTAGCGAACGAAGTATAGTATATAGGAGGAGAAATTGTTGCAATCATCAAAAATTGAGCCTCGAGTTATTGATGAATCTCCACTTTTCACTTTTAATGTCAAAAAATGATTATTTGTGTCTGTCTGTCCGCCAGTGTGTGGGTGAACTCAATAGCTCAAGTTGGGAGTGAATTAGACTGAAGAAATTTGGGATATGAGATGAAAGAAATATTCAGTGTGTATTGTTTACACGAAACAGGTAAATCTGTATCAATTTGTAGATCCAGTCAACGGAAGCCAAACTGAATATATCATTTTCTTTACAGTACGACAAAGCTAAGCTCCAATTTTTCCAGTGTGGACTCTAACTCATTAACGCCCAAATTAATTTAAACCATAGATTTAAATAAATTTCGATTAAATTAAGTTTAAAACACCAAGATTAAGTTAACTGTGAAGTAATATTAAATTCGGAGAAAAAAAAATTCTTTTTGGTTTTCATTTTTAAGAATAAATAAATAAATAATCTAAAAAATTATTTAAAAAAGAATTTCACATAAATATAGAAGATTTTTAAAATATAGTAAAATATAAAATAACTTTCTATTCCTTGCATTACCTCAGAAATAAATCAAAGGGAAAATCAAAAAATTTCAAAATGATGATATTTTGACTTCAAAATCTGGCTAACTGGTGGTATGTGCCTGTTGAAAACAGTTCAGGAGTTTGAGACTATTGACTTCACCGAAAAAGCAAAAAAAAAAAAAACCTAATGCATTCGGTTCAGCCACGGACGTGGAAGTGAAATGTAACTGTCTTATAAATTGGATGCTGGGCGTTAACTGTTTAATAAGAAAGTCAGGAGAGGAGAACATGACTTTTAAAATTTTTTCTTCGTTACTTTCTTGACCCTAAACAGTGTTTGTTATGATCCACCATTCACCAACCATTGACTGATTTAAATATTTCGTTAGTCATCTCACTGGGAGAAGCATGATAAATGATCCAGAGATGTATTTTTGGATTCATAAAGATGATTGGGCAGATTATCAACACTGTCGGTGCATTTTTTTTCAAGAATAAAAATATCACTGAAAAATTATTATTTGATAAAGATTGAATATTATTTATTTTTTAAGAATGTCATGACTAACATAGAAATTCTTAACGAAAAATTTTCCAATCTCATACCACGCGTATTTCAGCAGTTGTGAAATAAAAATACATATTAATATTGGTAAACTTAAACTAAACACTGAAATCACTTCCTCAATGTAGTGTCTAAAATTTCACTTTCAGCTCTTGGTTTGTTTATATCTAAATGCCTAATCACACTTACGAGCATAGTAGAATTAAAATGGAAACAGTTTTGCGAACAAAATAAGACTTTTAGATATCATAATTAAAACAATAATTTTCTGTTGAAAATGAATTTTGAACAACGCAGGTATATCAGGGAAATGTATTCATACTGAGACATAAATACGAATTAAAGGAAGTTTTATTTATGAAAGAGTTAAAAATACAAAAATACTAACAAACAATACTAACAACAATGAGGAATCTGGTGGATGACGTCATCAGAGGTCATTCATCCATTCAGATTGAAAACCAGAATAGGTTTTCTGTAGAGGAAAAAGACTTTAAGACCTAAATTTAATAAGAATTTTCCTCTAAGGCCTGAACCCACTTCGGAATAAATTGAAAAGAAAAACATTTATCCACAAAGAAGAAATTCAAAACAGTCTTTTAAACAAAGTCTGAAAAGAAGCGCTTAAAATCTCTTACCTCTTACTTAAGATGTGGAATGGAAGAAAAGAAAGAACGCCGTTACAAAAATCAATTTTGTATATAGGTGTGCGCACCTATCTCCATCTAGTGAGGGATACATTAACTAAAAACTTCATATTTTTTGTTGTATTCATATTGAAATTTCTGAATTCTCTAAAGTATTGCATATCTTTTCTTTTCTTATCTGAAGAAGACTCTCTTTTCAATTTTTCTCCATTATTTTGGATTACAATTTCCATAACGAATGAAATTAAATTGAAAAACAAAAGCAATGAATTAGTTTTGTCTGGTAAATAATCCTACAAAACAAATAAGCCGGAATAGGAATATTTATACCAAGGAAGAAAGTCCACCGCAATTGAAATAGAAATTAATATTTAATATCCTTTGTTTACGCACTAAGCAACTATCATATCTTTATATTTTAGAAAGAGCAGACTACCTAATGATTCAAAAGAAATTCTATATTCCATTTCAACATGAACATTTTTTCGATTATTTAAATAAACATTTTTGAACATTCACTGGTTTCCGTTTCCTATTGTTTTACTGCATCTGTCCGGCTGAAAATTAATTAAGTGCTATAAATTATTCATCGTGTATTATTAGAATGGATTATGTACAAATACTTACGATGAATTTGTTCATTTCTCTCATTTGCTCATCTTTTAACTAACTCCCTTCATTCTCATCTTTTTTCATTACAATTAAAATTTCGCTATTTACTCATTAAAATTTAAATAAGAAAGATCCTAATTTACAATTATATGCCTCGATATTTTGTGGTTATAATAACGTTAACTTAAATCACATGCAGCTGAGAAGGTAAATAAATACTCAAGTCTATATACTTTTAATTTTTGTTTAAAAAATGAGGATAGTTGAGGTATAAAATCTTTGTTCTACCAATAATTTTGAATTGAAGCCGAAACAGTTCCCTTCTGAGATATAATTTTTAAATAAAATTAATTGATTTTCAGTAAAAAATTTTTTATGAAGGAACAAACCAGTAGACTGTTAGAAATATTCTTTCTGTTGCATAAACAGTTACATTAGATGATAGAAAGTATTCCTCTTTCCACATATATGTCTCACTATGTAATAGATCGAAAAATTCTATTTAAAGACAGTTAGATACAAAAAATTCATAAAAAGATAAGTAATATTTGAAATATTTTTAGTAATATAGGGTGGACATAAATTATTCGACCCATTTAAAAAATTAATTTAAAAAACTAATAATGTTAAAACTGCGGGTTTTTTTTAAAATGAGCGTGCCTTTTGAAAAGGTTGTTTTTTTCAGATAGGTAACGCGCCGTTACGGCGGTCTAGGTGGTCGTAAATTATGGGATATTTCCCAATTTTGAGAGCCATTATCTGCAAAACTGTTGTTTGAATCAATTGTAATTCGAAAATTGAACAGTTTTCGAGATATTCAAGAAAAACTCAAAAAGGAAACCGGAAAACGCGCATCGGTTTCTGCTGATCGGCAGTCATTGCGTGTGGAAATCTCTAGCTGTAGAAAATTTAGAATGCCGTAATGGTACGTCACTTATCTGAAAAAAAAACTTTTTTATTTACTCTCTCATTTAAAAGAAAAAACGCAGTTGTAGCTTTATTAGTTTTTTTTATTAATTTTTGAAATGGGTCCAATAATTTATGACTACTCTGTATATGTCACAAAGAATTCGCTCATACTAGATACACTGGATTTTTCGAAGAAGAAGAAGCTCTAGTTGTACGCATTCACAATTTACGCTTCACAAATATACCTTCTTCTTTAGTCAATTGCTGAAGTAATATATGACAAGAAACCCACGAATAAATTCTCATAAGATCACCAACTTTTTCCAATCGCATCTCCTGTATGGAGAAAAAAATTCCGCCCGGAATTATAGATAAATATATCTGAACTCCAGTTAATTTGTTGCGTGAAATCTGGAGACTACAAAAACAAGAATAATATTCCAATAAAAGAGGGTAAGTTCAATAAAGGAGATGAGGAACAGTTAAAAAAAGACTTCGATTATATTGCCCTGCCTTCACTGGTCTAAGTTTACTTTTCATGATAAGGATACAATATACTTTCACAGTCTTAACAATGATCATTAATTTACTTCTGGAGACATAAACAGGATCCAGTTTAGATAAGAACTGGTAAATTAGTTCACCAAAAATGACGGTTTTCGTAGAGAATAAACATCCCATGGCTTTAATGAGGATTAAAAATTACTGAGATATTTTTGGAATAATAAGAACACATTTCAATGAATTTTATTCCTTACGAAGATATGATACATTACTCTAAATTTTATATTAGTGACAATGGCAATCATCTGATTGTCATTGTCAGGATTATTGGGATATTATATCAGCATTATAATATTCCAATTATGTAACTGGTGAATCACTTAAAGGAAATTTCATTCTACAAAGAATCTGGATTTCTTTAAAAATGAAACTGCCTTTTGTTCAATTAGGACGATTCGGCTTAACCTTGGGATAAAATCACTGAACGAAAGCCAACCGATAACGGAAATTTATGCCACTTCGTCCCAATCTCTGTTACTTTTTCTGCCATGAAGAAATCAGGCAGCCAATCGGCCCGGAAACTCTCCTTGTTATCCAGACAAATCCACAATTAACTTCTGGAGAATTAGGGAGAGAAGAGCTTGTTTTATATTGCGCGGAGAAATCCTCCCGCGACTTCCGAGAATAATAATTAAGACGAATGTTTAGAAGAGTCCCACAGGATTTCCGAATCAATTCCTCGAGTCTGAGGATTAAGAACATGGAGTAGCCGGGTAACTAACTATCTTAGCGTTTTTTCATTGGTTTGATTTCTCTCTTTCGTTTGCTTCGGCGAGGTCTTTAATAAAAATACCCTGAAGAGTAGAGTTTAGTTCTCTCATCAATCTGCTTAATGTAGGGAGGCGATTTTGCTTATTTTTCTTTAATGTAAGAATTCTGCTGGGAGTCAAGATTTCAAAATTGTGTCCTTATTTCTTTGAACTATGTTTATTTGAATTCTTTCCAAATACATTTGAGTAAAGAGAAAGCGGAATGGAATGTAAAAAAAATCTAAAATCAGATAGTATTTGAAGGTGATTGATTATATGATTATTGAAGCAACTGATTTTGAAGGTTTAACAGCAATATTTAATAACTTCAGAGGCTAGTAGTTCCGCTTGATTGTTGGTGGATTGATGGAACTTGTACCTAACTGTTGCCTGTATACATTAGATCAAAGATTTAGTATTTTATAGAGAAGTGAAAGAACTTTTACATATAATAGTAATTTTGTTTCAGAAATATGCAATGAATAGTAACATTTCTACTATGGTGTTTGATTTATTATTGATTAGAAACCGTCACTTCGAAAGAAAGAAAGCTCACAAGCTATAAACTATATTTGCAGAATGTGCATTAACTACAAATTTAATTTATGACGCTAGAAAATCCTGGTTAATTTTCGGTAATTTTTTTATATACAAAAGTTTCATAAACATATTTAGTAATAAGTCGCAGAGATACAAAAGTTATAAAAATAGATGGCTTTATTTTATTAGATTTACGGACCTCTTTGAATTATTCGTACCATTTCTTGGACTTTGCCATTTTGAATTGTGATCAGATGATGAGGACAACTGCTGACCCCTTTTTAACGTGACCATTTATTTTTTTTTCTTTCAAAACGGGGCATCTAATAATTTTTAGTTAATAGTATGTGTTTTCTAGAAAACACATATTTCTTCAGCTTTTTATTTATTAATGCATAGAACAGGAATAAACAAGAACTTATGTGGTCTTATATTTCTCTGAAGAATAATTTTCCTTAAGTATATTTGGTGTTGACTTCAAATAAGAATGAAAATCTAGACCCGATTTCTTAAAATTTACTTCGGTAATTAACATTGTTTTAAGAACTATGGTTTTCAGCTGTGTTGTGCGCCCCCTACAGCTTGATTATAAGAAAAAAGACCCTCTCTACAGGTACATCAGTACCGGGCAAACATAAAACATATTCGATAATTGTACGAAAGTTCATATGATTCAAATTATTGGTGTCAAAGTGAACAACTCCACCCAACGACTTTTGTTTGAAACATTCTCAGTTCTGTCACTTTTTGCAGTATAATGTAGTTAGAGATATGCGCGAGTTACCAGACTTCTGATCGATTTCTGTACTTATGAGACGTTCTGCGCGTGTTCATCATCGTCGACTACTAGGCGCTACCATCAGAATTTTTGATTTTTCCACGCCTTTTATTGAAATTGTTACCGTGCGTTGCTCTGTTTCTGAAAACGGTCATTTCGGCGTCTCGAAATTGTGCTTGGGGACAACGGAATAGATACCAAAATTTGGGAAGTCTTCGTTCAAATGGGACATATAGTCACATTACCCATTTTCCACATTTCGGATTCGAAACACTCATACACGGCGGATTTTTGGTGGAATTGGGTCTCGATTCTGTAAAGCTTCGATACCGAAGCAAAATCCGTATCACCAAGCCTTCGCGGATCTATTATTTATTATTTTTTCTAGTTATTTTTGGTTCTGTTATATTTTTTATTCGTAAATTATTTTAAATAGGGCACTTTGCACTAGATACGTAAAACTAACTGTTAACCACTGTTGTCTAAAAAAAATTTGTCGACCAATAAATTTATTTTTTCTAGTTATTTTTGGTTCTGTACTAATTATTATTCGTAAATTAATTTCATTTGATTCAAACTTGATTTTTTAAAAATTAGTTTTTGTTCTCCTGAGAAATAGTTCAAATTTTTATTCATAGATGGAGCTACTGGATGGCTTCTAGATCGTTGATTGTTTTGTATCTATTGCGTCACTTTTCTGATTGGCTTGCTTCTGAAAGAAGGTAAATTTTTATCTCTTTCTTTTGATTATGGATTTAAAAAATTTTGGATTTCTGTTCTTTATTTGGTGGCCGGACAAGATTCAGACCACAGGAAGGAATAAATTTTGACTTTTTGTCTTTCCTTTCCACAGAAAATCTTGTTCATTTTGGAACTAAAAATGGCGTGTGGTTTCTGATGAGTGAGCCATTTTAGTTCCTTTTCATTTTGAATAATTTCTTAACAAATTGTTCTAAGTATTGGTAAATTTTGGTTTCTCTATAGTTCTTGTTGTATTTTTAAAAAATTTCTGTTGAAGCAATTACTTTTTGCAGCTGCGTTTGCACGCAAAAACGTCTATTGTTTTTATTATTTTTCATTTTATCATTGTTTTCTTTTAATTTGTTTTCTTTTAATTTAAATTTCTTTTATTTGTTTTTGTATTTCGTTAGATTTGGCTGCATATGCGCCTTTCTATTTAATGCAAAATATGTTATTGTTTTTTATTTTAATCAAATTTTAATTAATTAATTTTGCTAAATTTTAAGAATTATAACTATTATTAATTTCATTTGGACACTTTACACTAGATAAATAAAACTAATTGTTAACTACCACTAATAATTAACTGTGTCCACGACGCTACCGTTGAACTTCAAAATATTGCTTCAACACGTCTGAACGTGTTTGTATCAACGTTACCACGTGTTTGTTTGGGTGAATTTTGAGAATTTTCTCTTTTTGTTTTGAGTATAATTTCCTTTTAATATTTGTTTTCTGACATTGTTTCTGTTGTTTTTCTATCCAAACACATAAATCTTTTCTTTGTTTTTTCGTTGTTCCAGGAAAGCAAGCTTTTTTCAGCATTAGGCTTAAGATTGGGTAGAAACACTTAGGTAAATAAATAATTCTATACGCTCGTAAGGTATTTCCCTGCCGAAGACACATCCTTTACGTTAACGTTCTATTTATTATAATATTCTATATTTATACTAATATATATATATATATATATATATATATTTTAAACCATTAAAACTCAAATAACATTTTCATCATATACACCTATTAAATCATCTTTCAAAATTAAATATAATAAACTAAATAACCTAATATAATTCATACGATGAAATACAGAAAGCTATTAAGATTAAAAACTATTACTATGAATAAGCCAATCCAGATATGGAATTCCAACAATCAATATATATATCAAAACAAACTTAGAAACACAAGACAAAAACTCAAAAACAATCAAGACACAATGGCAAAAAATAGATAAAAACCAAAATAAAATTGAAAAATATCATAGCGAGCCGCTCGTCAGGAAGAGAAGCTCGCTCATGATATTAATTTGTGCTTTTTTCTGCTAACGACAAACGAAATCCGTTAAAAAATGCCGCCATCCCCTCTAAAAGCACAAGACAATTAGAATGGAAGAATTCTTGAATAAAAGATAAATACATTTAAGAAGATTTAAAAAGAATCGAAAGCAAAAAATCCGAATACAAAAGACCTAGAATAAAATAGATAAAACAGCAGTATACACAAAAAAAATAATAAAATAAAAGAGAAATACGTTTACCATGGCCAGGAAAAAACTAGCGAGTCCATTAGGACCACGAGGAGAATTTACGCCAAACCAGTTATTGCTATTGCCAAACAGAGGAAGAGGAAGAGAAGGAGAAAAAGGCTTTGTCAGTAGTTCCGTGATCACTGCTTGAGATATCGTCGCACAAAGTTTTCGGGAATACCATTATTTAAAAGTTGATCATACAAAAGCTTTAATTGTCTAGATTTTGAAATCTAATGCGAGAAAATTGAGAGAGAATAGTGTTTCTATAACTCTTAATAGAAATATTAGAACACCAATATGAAAGTCGATTGACACAAAAATTAAAATCCATTCTTTTGTCAAAAATATCGATACAAAAGTTGTTATCAACAAGTTTAATATCCAGATCTAAAAAATCCGCTTCAAACTGATTACAGTTTGTTTGTTTAAGAAGCAAGGCTGAAGGCAAAATAATGAAGGAAGAGGTTAGCTGTAATAGAAGAAAATGAAGATCCTTGAGGAATGCCATGTGATTGGAGAAAAATACTTTCCCCATTGTAAATAAAATTATTAAATATGCAAAAATTACATAATTTATCCCAATACTCAAAAGAAATATTGAGAATATTTTTGTATTCAAAAAAGTATGAGTTAAGCACCTCTCGAAGAGAGGTTAAAGGAATGCTTGTAAAAAGATCTTTGAAGTCAAAAGTCTCAATAGAAGAAATAATGTTCTTATTATTGTGAATGAAATCAATAACCGGTATATTATTGTTAATAATCCAAGTGAAACCTTCTGAACAAATGACATTCAGTAATTTTTACTTTCTCGTATACGAAGTATACAAAGAGAAAGTATTGTAATCGTCAAAAAATTCGAACTCGAGATTTTGATGGATCTCCACGTTTTAGACCTCCCTGAGTTCGAAAAACACAATTTTGGAATTATGTCTGTATGTCTGTCTGTGTGTGTGTCTGTATGTGTGTCTGTATGTGTGTCTGTGTGTGTGTCTGTGTGTGAACACGATAACTCGAAAACCTTTAGAGCTACGGGGATGAAATTTGGTATGTGGTCTTTAAACATAATTTGTAGGTTTCTATCAAATTTTGGACAAAATCCGTCGACGGGAAGTCTGTCTATTTGAATGTCCGCGGTAATGTGAACGCTATAACTAAAAAACTTGAATAGCTAAATGGATAAAATTTGGTACACAGTTTTATCGTTATGAATGTAGGTCCGTATAAAAGTTTGGACCAAATCCGTCAAAAAGAGGCGTTCAAATTGCATATTCAATTTCTTTTAATCCGATTCTCATGCGCATGCGTATTGGTAGCAATCTGTTATTGTTGTAAATTTTATTTACAACAATAAATAATGTTTTCAAGCATCAATTGTTAACAATTTTTTTATTGTTGTAAATCAAACCGATCTCATTATTTCAGCAAATCTTTTATTCACGCGCTTTTGCAATTGTTACGATTGTGGTAGTATAAATTATTTTCTTGGGAATTCAATTCCAAAGCAGAATTTTCTCTTTAGTATTCATTGCATTGCCTATTTTATCGCGCCTGCTTCAAAGTAATATTTTTTTGAAACGTGGCAATAGATATTTGATTTCAGGTTTGTTTGTTTTTTTTGTTTTACTTTCTCGTATACGAAGAGAAAGTATCTCCACTACGAATCTCCACTTAGAAAGTATACGAGAAAGTTTAGGGGAGACTACTCCCGCTGGTTTTAATAGATTAAAAAAAATGTAACCAGGTTGCTTCATGTATGAAGAAGTTCCACAAGTGATAAAACGATAAGAAATAGGATTTTTATGAAATTTTGGATTAATAGTAATATAAGGAAAGGGGTATATATATATATATCAAGCTGCTATATTAATTGTTGAAAACTCCATATACTTGGATTGCCTTTTTCAATACTTTTAATAAGAACAGAGTTTTTTTACTTGTTGACATATAAATGTTTAAACTTAATTTTTTTGTTCATAGTATCTATAGTATTTTCAATTCTTTAGATTTTGTTTTAAATTTGGTTGTATTGTTCATATAATGACTTTTTAGTATAGGATTTGCTTCTTGAAATGTCTTGTTTACTTTGTTTCTGTATGATCATATATAACAAGTTATATTTATATATATATAAACCATTAAAACTCAAATAACGTTTTCATCATATACACCTATTAAACCCTCATTTAAACTTAAATATAAACACAAAATCACAAATACAAAACATATACCCAATCAAAAATACATCGAAATAAAAATTAGAAATATAAATAATCATAGATCATATTAGAATCCCATAGGTATTCCCAAAATGTCTATCAAATTCTAAAAGAATTTTACTACTTAAAATTGTCATATATATATATATAACTTGTTATATATGAACATACAAAACAAAGTAAACAAGACATATCAAAATGCAATTAAAAACAAAAAATTATTAATTAAACAAAATAACCAAATCTAAAATAAAATCTAAAAAATTGAAAATACTATAGATTACTAAGAGCAAAAGGTAAGTTTAAAAATGCAATAACATAAAACTATTGAAAAAGTCAATCCAAATATTTGGAGTTTTCAACAATTAAATTAATAGCTTGGTTGTGGACAAGCTTAGCCAGGTTAAATCAATATTGCTGTACAAACCACCACGTTACTAAAGTTGCTGAAAAAAACAGAAATTGTAATTTACCCTAATATGAAAAAATTTAGAATGAAAAATCAATGCACTAACACTAACAAAATATCATCGCTATATGGTAAATACCTTATATTAAATCTAAGAAATACATTATTACATTGCGCTATTATATTGCACTACAAACAATGAGTATATCATTCAATAAAATATCCATTCTTATTCACTATGAATTAAAGAATCAATGTGTTTACTTATTCTTTACATGTAATTCTCATTTCAATATAAACCGCAACTTAGCTTGACATCACATATTGCCAAAATTAGATTTATAACTATGATTCAACTTAAATTAACCAAATAATTTAATTTATTTTAATAATAAAAATTAGCATGATACCTATATTAAAAATCTCAAAACCTGTTAAATTATGTAATCAACTAATAATCTAAATTTTTATAAAATAAAGTATTTGAATATTTAGAATCCAAACTATTTTTAAGGAGTTTTTATTTTATAAATCATGGCATATATATATATACAAAAGAGCTTATTTTCTGTGTATGTGTGCATGTTCTTTTTTTGTTGTTGTTCTCTATGTACGTCCAGACCGTTTCATTTATCGGGACGAAAATTTTGCACAATTAGCACGAGCGCGAGCTAACGCCATAAAAATTATTTCGAATTAGATTTTTATTTATTTAATGCTTATTGTTAAACTCGACAGTTTCTT
Organism: Araneus ventricosus; assembly: GCA_013235015.1. Lineage (NCBI taxonomy): Eukaryota > Metazoa > Arthropoda > Arachnida > Araneae > Araneidae > Araneus > Araneus ventricosus. Next base: position 10,213 of record BGPR01023963.1, on the reverse strand, counting down.
GTCTAATTTCGCGAATTTTCTGCATTTAATTCTCATCGGAGAACCGTAATTTTTATATCATTGTAAAGTTAAGGAATATCCCTATTCTAATAAGAGTAATTTGAAGCTGCTGTGTAACTTTCCTGATTTTTAACTTTTTTTAAGTTTCTGGAACACCTTTCTTCTGAAAACAATCGTTTTCTCCATTATTATTCGCATACGCACGAGACGAAATGTTATACTTCTTTGTTTCAATTTATTAATTCTTGCATCTCTTCTCTCTCTTTATTTTATTTTTTGATGTTTTATTTTGCAACGTATATTTTAGCAACATTTTCAAAGTTGTATTAGTTATTTATACGGTATATATTTTTTTAAAGTTTAAAATAAATGTTTCCTTTCCAAACTTCTAGCATTTTCTTTCAAACCATACTATTATAAGGTAACCAAAAAGCTCCATTTGAAAGTTTTAATTCTACAAGAAAGGATTCAAAACAGATTTACGTTTCTTGGAGAAAGTTAGTGATAATATTTGTAGAAAAAGAAAAGTAGGGGGGCACATGAAAAAAATTTGGATCCAGAGCAACGCCGGGTTTTAAGCTAGTGTTACATAAAATCGATGGAAATATCGCAAATCGAATTGAATAGAAATGATATTTTATTCAGTTAGGTAAGAGATAACATATGACACATGTATAAGCATTTCTTACGGATTACACCTCTATCTGACGCTTTTTATCGTATAAATACGTATGTATATTCCAGTGAGAAGGGTTTCCCAGTAAAAAAGAGGTCACGAATAGAAATATAAAAGGTATCGTTTGATACGAGTTGCATCATTTTTTGAAATATGTTTTTTATTAAAATGAAACCATTTCTGTTTTGTAGAAGAATACATTTCATAAAATTTGAAAAAGCAAAAGAATTACTGAATTCGAATCAGAACTCACTCCGAAGATAAACTGAATCCTAAATACGTTAAATCAACTTTCATTCATATATATCATCTCATAGTGTGATGATGCGGTATTTATTATCTCTACAACCTACTAAAGAGGCGATGAAAACCGAGCTTGAATGGTTGCCAAATCGTCCCTTGAAACGATTCCAAGAAAACAAACACTGAAATTCAGGTTGCATCAATTTAATTGATGACACTAAAGCTAAATCTTCTGAATGGCTTGGTTCTGAAAAGCTTGCGATTCTCTTCAGCTCTATTTTTCCTGGACTTTTATCAACTGAAATGAGCAATGCTAGAAAATTTAGAAATCTTGGCAAGTTAATTCCTCAAATAGCTTTGAAGAGTAACGTGATTAATGCGATAATAATGCTTTGGAATAATAATACGAAAAACTATGGGTTAATAAGTTATAATACTTTATATAATACAGTAATACAGTTTATACTTTATAAAACTGTACTAATCATTAACAACTGTCGGAAGGAAAGCATTGGAATAAAAATAAATGAAAGCAAATTTTCTTTATGACCACAATAAAAATTAAGTAAATATGATGTAAATTCTTTTTGGCATTTAATAATATGGCAGTTATACTATAATATATAAATAGTGAAAATAATGATTTATACAAAGTAGTAGAAATGTTCTTGACATTTCTATCTCAGCTTTCCAAAGTATACTGATAAAAAGTAGAAACACACGAAATTCACTAAGATTCTTTTCTTTTTTTTTCATTTTTATGATTAATAAACGCACTAAATGGATTTATTCTCCCATAAGAAAAATTCCTTTATAGTTCCTTTTCAAAATAATAATAATAATCTTTATGTATGCTTTTCAACTAAGGATTCCAAGTAACATTTAGAACACTGAAAATATTTCAGTATGCACAAATATTGTATTTTTTAAAAATTAAAGATATTTTGGAAAGAAAGATATAAAAGGGAAAAATAAAATTGGTGTGAGGTACAAATATTTTTAAGCATATTAAAAATCGTTTTAGTTAAAAATGAAGAGAGAGAGAGAGAGAGTAAACTATTTTTTTCGCGTGCAAAATATACTTTTAATGTAAAAAAATATATGTGTAAAATACATTTCACGTCAAAAAATATCACATGATTTAAATGTTATTATAAGAGAAGCAAAACACTTAAGTGATAAATCGAACGTTAAGATATTAATTTGAAGAAACAGTTTACATTTACTTTTAAAATCCTTTCGAATATTTAAGACACACTTTCTTGGTATTCTGAGAAGTTAAATGAATTAAAATCTAAAAATGTTTTGGTGAAAATAAAACAACATATTTCTTTGCATTTTTAAGAAAAATCTATTTATAAAATGTATTTATATTTTTTTAAAAAACTGTAGTTTTTGTCAACATGTTAAAAAGGTGCTATTTTTTTTCTTACTTATACACGAAAAACATATGGTATCAGAATTGGACAGGTCTGTGAACGGAGTTATTCTTAAGCATCTGGCATATCGTATAAAATTTGAATTTAAAATGGCATCACAAAAATTCTTTAAATGCCCTATATATAGTTCTCCTATAAAAGTACGGGAAGTATAAAGTATTAGTACGGGACTTATATATCTTAAATGAAATTGTAGTATAAAACATTCTAATGAAAACAGTTACCTTAATTATTTTTCTAATTTATAATTAAAATTTGAACTGAAATGTATATGTTCAAAGTTAACTGAAGATATTTAATTTTTTTTTACTTCCAAAAATTTAGACCTGTTTTATGATAATGACCTGTAATTTAAAAGCCACTGCTTTAGATACAGCACCTTTCTACATTTCAATCTTTCATATTTTGAGAAATTTTAGTAGTATTATTTGAAAAATATTGGGGGGGGGGCGGTCATCTCAGGTAAGTGTTTGGAAGATCAGTAATTCAGCGTTGGCCTCTCAATTCAGAGGCAGCATTTTAAGAGGATACCAGTAAGTGGTTTCTACTCAATGACAAATTTCTGCTGAGTGAGAATCATATGTGGGGCCGTGATGGAGACTTTTAAGCAAATGATTCAAAGTGGCGTTTGAACCGGGTAGCGTATTTTTCGCGATACCTAAATGGCTCAAGATATTGATAATCTAGCAACGGATTATTACAAGATATGACTTTTTTGTGTTTTATTTGTGAAAAAGGTTGATTGTACGTGGGTCTATTATAAATTAAGTCAGAAAAACATTGTTATTGAAATATATTCATCTTGGAAGATTCTGATTCTGATTTGTAGAAAATTATCTTAATCTCGTCATGTAGCAGTGACTTATAATTCCAAGATTCGTTTCGAAAGCATCAAATGGGAAACATGAAATTTGTTGATATTTTCCTTTTTTCTTCATGAAATTTTGACTGTAAACTAGGACATCAAAATAAATTGGAAATTTAAAATGGCAATCCTATTCTGAATACTTCGCGGGAAGAAAATTTTGCATCGGATTAATATCAGTATTTTGCAGGATAAAAACTAATTTATCAAATAAATGAAACAAATAGTTATTAAATTATTTTTAATATTTAAAGGAGCGATTTTTCCAAGAAATTAAATTCTGTTACTTTTAAAGAAAATCGTTCTAACTTATACAACTTACTAATAATTATTATTTAATCAAATATTGTTAGTAAAAATCTGCCATTAATGATTGTGCAATGATCGAAAACTCTTAGTGAAATAAAGTTAATTTTTTCCAATAATTCTCTTCTTTGACTCTATATAATATTAAGCGTAATTTTGTTTGTCGCGGTTGAATTTAATTTCCTTCAATTTAAGTTAAAATTTAAGTTCAAAATTAAATTTATGAAATTATCATTCCTGTATTCTTTGAATTTATTTATATATAATTGCCCAGCTTCGGTTACAGAAATAAAGCGGGAAAAAAACCGGATTAGAAAGTCTCTTAACTCCCAGAAACACTTCCTACTTCATTTCATTGATTATCATCAACAAAGAATCCGCATCGCTTATACTCACACGATCACTTCATCACATTGATAATCATCATTTGACCTCTCTGAGAAAGTATGGTACAAATATGCGGTCTGATGAACTCAAAGTAAGATCTTGTCCTCAGGGACTTTCGTACTTTATTTACTAATTTCATTGATTTGCTTTCTTTTTTTTATCACTAGAAACATACCTTACTGTCGTTGATGTGCTATGAGTCTAATGACGTGTTTCTGCCGAATCGGTAGAAACACTTCCTACTTCATTTCATTGATTATCATTAACAAAGAATCCGCATCGCTTATACTCACACGATCACTTCATCACATTGATAATCATCATTTGACCTCTCTGAGAAAGTATGGTACAAATATGCGGTCTGATGAACTCAAAGTAAGATCTTGTCCTCAGGGACTTTCGTACTTTATTTACTAATTTCATTGATTTGCTTTCTTTTTTTATCACTAGAAACATACCTTACTGTCGTTGATGTGCTATGAGTCTAATGACGTGTTTCTGCTGAATCGGCATTTTCTCTTTTTCTCTGAGCGTCATCCTCTCCAATACCGCGGGGATTTGCAACGAAGAAACCTGCAATCATCTCTCGAAGTAATTGCTTTGATTGAGGTCTGAAGAAAGTGCAGTCGAGTGGTAAGGAGGCAGGATTTATTGCTGCTGTTTGGAGCTGTAAAGGGTTACTTAGGTGGAATTTGAGCTCCTAATTACACTGCAAAGAAAGTAAAACGCAATAAATTGTGTGGTAAAAATTGAACTGTGATGTATGTAATTGAAATAAGAAAATTTTACTCTGGCCCACAGAATTTTTTGGGGAGAAAGTTTACCAGGCGATGAGGTGTTTTATTACTTATAACTATTTTGTAAAGGATTCTTTTGAGTGTTGAATGTTTCTTTAGGGGCGGGAAGGTTCAGATTACTACTGAAAAAGCAGTATGGCCTTTTTTTTTAATTTATGGGGTGGATAGCTAAACAATATGATAGAATGTAACAATTGCTGGGTTTGATCTATTTTTTGTCTTGGGTGATAATGCATGGCACTGTGGTTAAAATTGTCTGGTAACCTGATAATATAAGTATTCATTATTTTTTGAATTCGTCCTATAAAGGTGCCTGAAACTGAGTTTTTTTTTTAAATTTTTTCTTTGGAATCTCTCCTTAGTCTCATATTTTATGTCTTTTCTTCTTCGGTTATAGAAGGGCTTCGTCTATTGAAAAAATTCATAATTATAAATAAACACAAGATCTCATAATATTTCTAATAATAAATAAATAATATTAGTTAAGAAAGAGAAATTTACTATTGCATAAATTAGGCAGAATTCAATTGAAAGTAATAATCGACAGACAATTAAAATGGATCGTAGAAATCAATTCAGCTTACAGTGTTACGAATCAAACAAAATCAGTTAAACAAGAAAGAATAACAAATGCGACATAATTCGTTTGGCAATCATTAAGAAGATTTAGTTGCCGCTGTCCGTAACAGAGAAATTCTGGATTAATCAATCAAAACTGGAACGTATTACTGCTCTCTAGGAATGATAAATCTCCTTGATTTATGACACTGGAAGTGGCAGCATTTTTCTCGTAATGGAATGAATTAAATTGACATCACAGTCACATGAAAAAACGTGACATCGAATGTCATTTAACCGCAAGTTTTTTTCACACTTTTTATCTTAAAAGATGAGTAATAAAATCTAGAATTAAATCGGGGCATATATGTCACGAGCACATATTTAATTCATTACATACTTGAATTTTGGTTAGTGTCACATTTCTTCAGTGAAGGACTGTCAGTTCCAAATTAAAATAGAGAGAACATTTCAGATCATTTTAATGTAATAAAATATGGTACTGATTTTTTTAAAGTTCTTAAACTTTCATTAATTCTAGATTTCATTTGTATTCTGAACACATTGGAGCTTGTTCACCGTCCCTTATTACTCAGAAAGCAAGCGCCAATACGCTCACAATACAAACTATTATGCCTGTTCACATATTTTGTTAGAATACTCAAATTTTAGCTCCCAACACTTACATTTTTCAAAGCTTCTTTAATTTAATTATCTACATTACTTGGGAAAACTCACATGTTCATCTTTCTTCATTTTTGAAGAAAATAGGATTTTATTATCTTATATAAACATTATGCGGTTTTTACTGGAAACTTCTTTACATAGCTTTTTACACATATGAAGAATTATATTTTTACCTTGACGAAATTCTAAAATTTATTCTGGTGCAGTATGGCCAACATAATGGGTCTTGCCCCCCTCCCCTCAAAAAAATCCCAACCCAAACAAACAATCATTAATTCTAGAAACATTGGTAGAAAGATGATCAATTGTTGTCAATTTACTAATTCTCCAAACCCTCTCATTTTTATCATTAAAACGCGAAAATCAATCCTGTTTTGTATATTTCTCAATTATTATTTTTCATTTTATGAGCTTATAATAAAAAGAGGCAGATATTTTTTATCGTAAAAATTATAAATAGCAAAGCATGTTCAATCAGAAACAGTAAACCAACAGCTTCAGATAATTTGAATCTGTCTGCAATATTCTCTCTCTCTCAGTGTGAAATTAATTTTCCCCATTACTAAATCTCTCAAAATCTTTATGCTATTTTCCAAAGAATACTAGAAATATTTACTTTCAAGAAAAGTTTTTTCTACACTAAAAATTAATGATATTACTTATATGTGCATTTTAAATATTTCCTGCCATAATTTTCCATAAAAAAGTTCACACAAATTTGGCCCGTGAGAAATTTTCATTTTCTTATAAAAGCGTATTTTCTTTTGTTATTCAAACAAATTTATCTTTGAGAAGGTAAAGAATAAAAAAATCCCTGAAATTTCGTATCAGATTATCTTTTATTAAAAATTAATAAAGGCATTTTGAATTTGCTTTCACCTAAAAAAATAGGCTTAACTTTAAAAATTGAGGATACCCGAATTAATTAAATAATTTATCATCTAATGCAAGAGAAAAAAAAATCTGAACAAACATTTGCTCAACTTCAAGACCTCAACTTTGTCAAACTGACAGGAGGTTTATTTTATGCCTTCCCCTTTTCAGATTTAAATCGCTGTTTCAAAATGTTTAATTATGTTGTTTAGATTTGACAAAAATCTATGCAACTAACTAAACAATATCAAAAGGAATGATTCATATTCGGTTTGATAAATATAATTAGCACCTGAATTTTAAGATACGCATTTTGTGGTTTCGGTCTCTCTTGACTAGCATATTTAAGATAATTTGAGAATTATAGAACGAAGTTAGTTTCAACGTCCTTGTATAAAAATAGTACAAGGTATGGACTTTAATTCTTCCAAGATTTACTTTTCACCCTGACAATAAGTCATATTCATTAAAAACTGCGTATAAGTTTGAGCAATAGATGAAAAACGAAAAGAGAAAGCTTTTACTTGCATTTCTAGATTTCCTGTTTTTCCTGTACGAAAGCGTTTCCTGGTTCTTATCAAGTAAAGGTGTTGTTGACTCGGTTAAATATAATATATAAGAATTTTAATGATTCATAAATTATAATATTTACTAATTAATTTTAATGTATTTATAAGTTAAACAGATAATTTACGGATTCGAGGCTGAACAGGACCAGACAAAGATTCGATTTATCCGAACATTCGAATTGAGGAAAACTGGGTTTAAAAACGTTTACAGCAATAGAAAACGATAGTTTTTAAACTTAAAATGCAGTAATGATTTATTTTTAATATTTAATAGTTTTATTAATCAATAAATAAACAATAAGTAATTTTAATAAAAAGGTATAATAATTAAGAATTTTCAATAAATTTTAAAAAAAATTACGTCAATAAATAAGTAAGTAATTTTATTAAATAAAAAATTATTTTCAATACAACTTACATACACTTACATTAATTACACTTTCAGTACAAAACTTGCATACTAAAACTTCAAAATAATCTCTACAATACACATGTAAGGTGCTCAGAGTTTTTTAAAAAAGGTGAGAATTTTTAATTACTTTTTTGACTGAATACATTGTATGGCATTAAAGACTTCGAGAGAATTAAGGGTCTTAAAAATTATTTTTGTACGATCAATATGAACCAGAAATAACGAAAGTAATTTAGAAATATAAACACTTTAATAAAAATTCTTAGTTTTGACTTTGAATTGTCCAAAATAAATTTGAATTGTAGTCGTTATTTTACATGATGTTAATAGGAAATTTAAAGTACATGAGAATAAAATCAAATTACCAACGTATTTCAATTAAAAACGCTTAAATTAGCCAAATTCAGTTGTATTATTTTATAAATATGAAAAAGTTTATACACACAACATAATTTTTTCTAAATCATTTTAGTATATTAGAAGTTATTAGTTTCTTTAGAAGTACATGATTCATGCATACAATTTTGATATTTTTAAATTGTATAAATGAATCATATTGCGGGTTGTTTTTTTAAATTCATATACTTAAAATTAAAATTGATTTTTAGATCAGTTTTTCCGAATTTCTTATACTTCTTTTTACAGAATTATTTAAAAATAAAAAATGCGGTGTAGGATTGAAGTATAGATTAAATACATCCCATTATTCTACTCTGGGTGAAATATTTCACAGGTTTGAAAAGCGGCGAGCATTGAAGAATGGAGTTTTTGGAGTGATTGAAGATTTCCTTCCACTTTCAGAAAGAAACTCTCCAGTTCGTCATCTATCTTCGCATCTGTCGATATTTTATTTCATCTTCGAACAACATCGCGTGAGTATTTTTGATTACTCATGGGTTTTCCATGTTCGATATTTGGAATTTGTCGTGCTGGAAATAGAGAAAGACCTCTTTCTCTGTCAAAGGAGGGCTTCGATTTCATTTGTCTTGTTCCGAACACCCCGATTTCAGAAGGAAAAGTGTTCGAATGGAAAGCATTCGTAATTTGTTTCCAAAAGAGCGCTTCGAAAAATTGATTATAATTTTTCCGATGCCTTGCAGGAAATGGCACTTGCCCGTTTTTCTCTTCTGTCATTTGTTGCGAAAGTGGTGGGTTTTTCTTCACTTATTTCAATTTTAAACTGAAAGTTCCTAAGTATTTTGTAAGCGATTTGAATTGGATACCTCTAGTGCTTTGAAAAATGAGCTAAAAGTTTATAAATAATGCACAAATTCTTTGATTTGAGGCAAGGTTTTTTATGTGTTAAGTTATGAGAAGTAAGATCTCTGATAATCACGGAACGCATCTCTTTGAATATTAAAAATCAGATTTTCATTTGAAGTTAGCCTTTAATCTTTCTATAATGAAAGAGGTAGGGTCAGGTGTATTTTTTTATATCCTTTATAGTAGTATTTTGTCTTATCAGTGCTTAAGTAGTTACTGGGCTTCTCGTGAAATTTTCAAAATTTTGTTTGTTACGGGCAGCGAATTCAACTAACCGATATATGTTCAAAGGAAAATATTTATAAAAATAGACATTGATAAAGATTTGGATATCAATTTAAAATTATTAATTTACTTTACTAACTAGGAAGATATAGTTCTTTCACGTGGGGCCTGTTACAGAAAAACCTGTATGAACAAATAACAAAAAAAACTTTATCAATGTCTATAATAACATAATTGTAACTTATCTTAATTTTTAAGATTATTGTAACATTCCACAGGGCTAACATGGGACGGACCTCTCAGTTTTGAACCATGGTGAAGTGATGACGTTGTTACTTAGCAGGCACTCTCCTCTCTAAACTTCCTGGACATTTAGCAAGTTGGCTGCCGATCACGCATTTAGACTCACGCCTGTGATTCACAACTACTATTTAATTAGATGCCGACTTATCTACTATAGTTAAAAGATAGAGGAGAAGGCGTGAGTCATGGCAGCGAACGTGTGAACGTTCATTAGGCCAGCGCACAAGTAAATATTTAGCTGAATCGGGTCTCAAACTTACATCTTTAACACAAGATAATCGTAGAGCCATGAAGGCCACAATGCTCAACGTAATTTTAGTTTAAATTCGCTCATTTTTATTTAAATGAAGCATGCTGTTGAAAAGAATAATGTACAAGCATATTTAGCGAGATGATATTCTGAAAATTTGTTGCGTGGGAGACAATCAATGTCTAACAGGTATTTAAACCTAACAAGCGGTCGAAAAGCTGTTTTCCGCTGTTTATCCCATGAATGTTAAAAACTTTTCTTCCTGTAGTTCATTAAATTCTGTAGTTTTTCTGTTATTGGTTCATACAGGTTTTTCTGTACCAGACCTTTCGTTCATGAGATGTGAAAGAACTATACATT
>BGPR01023962.1:0-23730 GCA_013235015.1 Araneus ventricosus | reverse complement strand
AAAGTAAATCTTAAACTTGCTTAGTTCAATTAATACTGTTATTCCATGATATGTAACTCAGTCTTCGACTTGTCAAAAATGAAGCGGCACGTTTTGCTTCTCTTTTCTATTATTAAAAAATTATATAAATAATATATATAAAATGATTTTCGTGGTTGCAGACATTGAAATAAACAGGCCGAGCAAATAACTGCTTCTTTTATTATTATCAAACTATTTAAGTAAAATATAGGAGAGTGATGGGTATACGTGCATCTCCGTTTAGGTTACAAGTAAAAGTGAACAGCAAAATCCCTGTATTCTCTCAGATAAGGGAATAACATATTGACACGTGATCAAAGCGAAGGGAATATTGGATATTTCTAATAAATTACGGAAGAGTTTTAGGGGGAAAAGTCTAGCTCCAAGGAGACGCGTTATTATTTTCGGTGGGCACGTGAAAGCGATTAAAATATTCTTTTAGTAATAAATATGCCAAAACGAGAGATTTAATATACCTCCAGCGCGGGAAAAGAACGAAACTGGAATTTTAGAAAAGTGATTTTGGAATACATTAAGATTTTAAAATATATAATATTAGAATTTGAAATAAAATTAAGTGAGATTATCACATATATATATATATTATATTATACATATAATATATAGTGTATATATTATATTATACACACTATTATATTTCACAAAGAAATTTTGGGATACATCATTGGTTGTGTAAAAGTTGACATTTAATTTATTTATGTAAACAAAATATTTAAATGGTTTTCGGCATTATCAACATTTTTTCCATTGAAATAAGATTTATATCTGGGTTATTTAAGTGCTTACTTTCTCTGCTTTCTTCCTAAATTATGATTTAACATCTAAATATCTTATTAGAATTAATATTCTTTCTTTACATTCGATATACCTTTAAATTTTAATCCATTTTCAACACATTATTAATCATTGATGCATTCACAAAACATTTTAAAATTAAAAACAATTGATATATTTATAATTTATGAAAAGAAATTTCATTCTTTTAACTCTTTTTTGCGAATTTCTTGTTTTCATGTAATGGTAATATTTGCCAATGTTTTTCGACGTATACACAGTTTCCTGTAATGAATTTGTTGTTGCAAAAATTATTTTTCAGTTTTTTGCTATTTTTCTATCAACATTGTTATTTGTTTTTCTGTCCAATGCAAATATACATACAAAATACATCGTTGTGTCTTCATGCCTTCCATACATTTGCATGCACGTAATTTGTAGCTATAGTATCTCCACCTATACAAAAATTAGTTGCTGTATTGCATGGTTTTGAAAGGATTTGTCTGACTTTTTCTTGTACTTGAGTAGCGACTGTCTGTGAAATAATCTGAAGAATTCTAAAGTTGGCGCAAATTTTGACTGTTTCATCCAAAATGACCCTACAATTAAATTCTTATAATCTTGTCATAAATAAAGTTCTATTTAACTTCTTAATTCTCTTTTATTTAAATTAATAATTGAGATTTTAATCACTGATCAAATATGATCTTGCAGAATAAGACTCAGGAGAATAAGTCCGAAAGTTAAGGTTCTGGAGTTAATTCAGGACTTCCTCTTAACTAGGTTCTTTCAGAAAATTACTTCACTGAATATTAATACGCAGTTTAAACTACAACTTTTATGCCTGTTATATGGAAATTTTCTTGGGTTTCTCTGCATTTAATACGAATACATGCTGGATACTTCCCCTAAGAAGTCAAAGATACATGCCTTCACAGTATTGCTAGGTAGTATTGACCTATTCGCTATAAATTGCTTCGTAAATGCTCGTCACTGATTTCTTTTGTCAAATATTTAAAACTCAACTAATAAGATTTTAAACCAAGGGGAACCCACTTGAGTTTTCAAGTTATCGCTCGGGTTTCTCTACATTTAATAGGAATACATGCTGGATACTTCCCCTAAGAAGTCAAAGAAGCATTTCCTCCGCAATATTGCTAGGTAGTATTGTACTTATTCGCTTATAAGTTGCTTCGTAAATGCCCGTCACTGATTTCTTTGTCAAATATTTAAAACTCAGCTAATAAAATCTTAAACCAAGGTGAACCCAATTGAGTTTTCCCATTATCCCTCGGGTTTCTCTGCATTTAATACGAATACATGCTGGGTATTTCCTCTAGGAAGTAAAAGAAACATTTCCTCCACAATATTGCTAGGTTGTATTGTAGGTATTCGCTATAAATTGCTTCGTAAACGCCCGTCACTGATTTCTTTTGTCAAATATTTAAAATTAGCTTATAAGATTTTAAACCAAGGGGAACCCACTTGAGTTTTCTCATTATCGCTCATTTGGGTAATTCCATTAACGCCCTAACCCTTTTAGGGGCACAATATATTTTTTTAAAAATACCTTTCAAAAATTCATTGTTGATGTCCTACCACCAGACTTTTTCTTTTTTGATTTTGATGTTTTATTTAAGCGAGAAGTGTTAAAAGAATACTTTAAATATATTCCTAAACGTACAAAAAAAGCTGTCTTGTATTACTTTCAATTTCGTTGTGCCTTAATTTTCATGTTTAATAAAGAAAGTATGATCAAAATAAATTACACTTTATTTCAATACATTTTAGACATAGGCGATATTACGAACACTGTTTTTAGCAGACAATTTCGCGGTTTCAGAAAAAATTTGGGGTGATTGCTAAATTTATGTGTCAGAGTCGTAATTCAGTTTGTTTTTAGATAACTGTCCAGATAATAAATTGGAACAATTTTTAGACAAATTGCACGTGAATTAATCCTATTATTAAAATAATAGCTTAAGTGGGCGATATTTGGGCCCCCTACCTTGCTTAAAAAATCATGAGTGTTAAATGCCATGCTTGAAGATATAATTCAAATGTAGGACAATAAATCTTCAATTATTGGGATCGCCAGTCAAATTTTTCTTATAAAAAATCTATTAAAATAATTTAATCAATATGTGTTTCTCTGTCAACAATATCGCTTAGATTCGTGTATAAAATGGAAATCAATATCATTCAAAGAAAGTCAAAAAACAAAGATAAACTCAGGGAGAATCGAAAAAAAGACAAACAAGGAATCCATTCTAGTCCATTTTTCAAGGGCTAAGGACTTTATTCGAAATGTATTCAAAAGAATAATTGGGAAATTTTTCTGTAAGAAGCTTGCATTACGCCAAATATAACTTCTCTTAGCCCGAAATTTCCCAACAAAAGACAAAGGAGATCTGTACATCAAAAAACATTATTTCAAAAGAAAGAGGAAAAGAAACACGAACATGAAAAAGCTAATAAGATTGATTTAAAAATGTTAGTCATCTGGCTTTTAAAAGTAGCCGTCATAAAAATAGACTTACCCCATGCCAAAAATAGAGGAAAAAAAGAGAAAAAATTGTCCTCACGTTATCACAATCTCACGCTAACTTTCTTTTAAAGAGGAATCAGCAAATTTTTAAAGAAACTCTAGTCCCATGGCGCCATCTATATTCGAAAAAACAAAACAGAAGGAGTAAAAACAGGAATTTTTAGAGAATGGAACTATTTAGACATATTAAAAAATCGTCTATAAATAATTCGTCTATAAAATGTATTGTATGCTGTGGGGCCTTCTGTGACAGAGCTAAGAGGGACGGAATGGGAATGATGCTCTTCCCAGTTATAAAAGGCAGAAACATTATTAATGACAAGATAACCTTCAAATGCGACTAATTGTATCGAGTCAGTTTCCATCAGTTATAATTCATAAAGAAGTAAGTATAATATTGCCATTTATAATTATTATCTGATAATGAAAAATTACACACGTTAAAATTAGCCCGAAACTGCTTTGCTTTCTCCACTACTTATTTATATGGCATTATTTACTTTGGAAATGAATTTTCACATTTCCAAAACAAAAAGCCTTTAATACAACTATTCCATTTATTTTTCTTCAACTGGGAGTCCATAGAACGCTTGAGATATTTATGATTTTCGCTTGATTAGCACATTTGGGCGTCAATGCAGTGTCAACTATCATTAGGAAAGAAGCTGGGTCAAACTAGGGATGCAGCATTCCCAAAAAAATTTGCCAAGACAAAAACAGCTGCTAAGTGCTGTGCGTATAACGGAAAAGTACACTTATAAGTTTCAAAATACGATGATTCTATACAAGTATGACGCATGAATAAGAGCTTTAAGAGGTTAATATTAAAATGTAATAAATATGATTCATGAAAAAGTAATGTACTTCGCCAACTATGTGCTTGAAGTTAGAGTTTGCTAGAAATATAGGACGCGTTGTTCCATGATCGATTATTTCACGTTCAGTGGGTGCTCGAGTACGACGATTGAGTGCGAGGTTGTGTGTGAATGCTTGCCAAGTCGCTCCAAAGTGCAATGTGGTGTTTGTCTTGACCCAAGTTATCCGGGGACGTTGAGGAAGGCGGAAGTTCGTGCCTGTCTCGCAGCGGACCGACCACCCTCTGGGCCTTCTACGTCATCTGGGGAGCCTACCTAGGCTGGAAGGTGAGATCCTCAACACCCAATCGAGAAACACTCTCTTTTCTTTTCAATTGTTTGCATAACCTTCGTTAAAAAGCCCTTCTCTTTTTCTTTCCTTTTTGATTGCACTTCATTATTGCAATTTGGTGTGTAGCGTCCAGAATTGGCACAAGCTCTCAATGAAATATTTCGTACTTCAAGAATATCAACTGATCCTTAATTGTGTCTGAAAAGTTTTTGCATATCATTTAGTATAGACTTAATTTGACTTTTCATTTTAACTGTAAAATACGTATTGTTCTAGAAAAACTTTATTGTTTTCAATGAGAATAATCCAAATCCTTTTAGACAAATGATAAGCTTCCATTGAAACATTAAAGTTTAACAACGTTTAGTTAATTTTAAACCAAAAAACAATCTCTTTTTCCTTTTTTATTGCAAAAGCAGTAAATAAAATTATAATTAATATTAAACAAATTAATTTGTTGATTTTTCTGCAAAATCTTAAGTAAATAATTGGTTCGAAGCAACCTGACTTTCTTAATTTAAGAAAAGTTTTCTAAAAAGTAGATTTGCAATTCTTAAGGTGATTCAGTTGTACTAAGAAGATGAATATTAGAAGAAACAATGATTAACTTTATTCATAGGCTTTATTCTTCTAGGCATAGACTCAGTAATGTGCCGAATTAACCTTTTCTGATACGATGGAAGCTGTAAGATTGTTCTGATTTGAAATAGTCGTTTCAAAGGCTTGAAGTCCGTTTTCTATTTGTCCTACAAGTGCATATTAGGGTTGAGATGAGGTGATTCACATTGTAATGAAAAAATGAGAATTCAGAACATGCATTTCAACTCCATACGAAGTAACATTGTAGATTGTCCTGTTAAAGTAATCATTTCTATCAGAAAAAGTGCAGCCAGAAACGATAGTACATGATGGTCAACGGTATTGTGATAGGCCGCTGTGTTTTCAGAAACACCAAGGACTCCAGTGTATTCTATGAAAGCTATACTATCCCTACAATTTATTTAACACCGCCTGCCTGAAGCTTTATCTTGAGACAAATAAGAGTACATGTACTCGTACTGGTTACGTCAGATTCTGACACTCACCAGATCCAATTTTCATACTACTAGACCCACATCAACCCTGATTTTCTGTATTTCGGAGACAGCATAAGCACCCGTCAATATTCTCCAGTTAAAATCCATCTGCTGAATTGTGACTTCGAATAGTTTTCGCAGAAAACTGTGTTTGAACAGCATCTCACATACAATTTGATTTATCTTTGCACTTTTCAAGACCAAATCGCCTTTAGATCTCTTTCGTTCGCCAACAGTTTTCGTCCAAAATTTGAAATTTTTTCTCAGTTGTCATTCTTTTACCCATTCGAGATGGCACGGTGCACTGTTTTGGAGACCATCCCCAGAAGCTAAAATTTGTTTTTGCTTTATATTGACCATTTTTAATAAAAAAACATGTTTCAATAGAAATTAGCCCCTTCGTAACTCACTTAGTACAAATAAGATAATTGAACACCATATGTGCAGGTCGCTTCTCAGAATAGTTTCACGTGAAAACGACTTTCCGCTCGTCGGTCGAACTTTCTTGTGTGATAAAGTACCTGGCCCCGGGTTGCCCTCAAAAGGAATTTTTTTAAATCACCGTCATTTGCCCATCTCTCAGTATCTTCACTAACTTCAGTTTCAAACTCTTCCACTTCACTTTCATTGTCATTATAATCTTCTGAATCAGTTTCCTCAAAACTCTCATCAAGTGCATCATCTAACAGTTCTATATTCATATTTATGTCTTCCACAACAAAAGAAGGACATAAATAAATTGAAGCTAAAATATATCATAAATAAAAAAAAGCAATTAATTCATTACAACAAAATAATACAGAATTACACAATGATATCATAAATGCATGAAAAAATACATTTGTAGCATAATTTGTTCTGCACTTTTTGAGGAAGGACAGAACGTAGAAAAGGGGGACTGTTCTTTCGAAAGGAGGACGGTTTGCCACCTTAATTTTAGGGACTAAATTGAAACCAATACCAATTTTATGTTTACACACTTCTAAGATAATTTCTATTTTAAACCAGTCTTATCCGACGATTGCTTTTTCCATACTGACTGATAATTGCAATTCAATATCATTGCACACATGGTGTGCTACCCGTCTTTTTGGCTCTGAAATGCATTGCACACACAGTGTGCAATCCGTCTCGAATGGGTTAAGGATCTGAGATTATTAAAGAGGTGATTAGAGAGGAGAGTTGCATGAAGGAAGCTCAAGACATCATTCCTTTCAGAGGAACTGAAACGAGGTGGTCTTGCATACACAAGTGTGCCTCGTTTAAAACCTCTAACATTTTTCGTTTTATTCTTTTTCACACTAAGCGAAACAATCATTTCAGTGATAGCAATTTTCAAGATGAACATGGGATTGACAATATTTATTATCCAAGGGATCAAAATATTAGAAACACCCCATTTGATAACAGCACATATCTACCAGTATCGTATTATGGCGTAACAATCAGGAATAACTTATATAAGGCAAAAACCGAAGGCAGATGAAGAACTTTGAAGTTTTTTCAAGCCCAAACCCACAGGCGATGTTCATTGAGTCACAAATATGAAGTTGTTAAAAAGTTTTAACACAATGAGAAGTCATCGTAAGATTGATTGATTGCAAGATTGATGTAGAATGTAGTCAAAAACTGCCAACGGCCATACCATGCTGAAAGCACCGGTTCTCGTCTGATCACCGCAGTCAAGCAGCATCGGGCGCGGTCAACACTTGGGAGGGTGACCACCTGGGAACACTGCTTGCTGTTGGCATCTTTTTGGCTCTATTTCTTCGATTGCCGTAATGGCATCAGGCACGGAGGCATGGGGCGGCGTTTGTAGTCAAAAACTAATTGAAACATTATCGCCGCTCATCACTTATAATTACAATAATTATTAGTTACAGTTTATGTTATTAGTTAAATAATCCATATAGTCCAGTCGAACTCGAAATAAGCCGGTTGACAGACTCTCCATACAAAATGAGACCATATAATTTATAACAATGGAAAATCGTGCTATCAAAATGTTACATATTTTTCTTATCTTTATAGTATTTATGATAGAGAGGTTATGCCAATTCTTGACTGCTATATGTAAAACTTTGTTATTTCTCAGTTTTGATATTGTTTTCTGATATGAATCTAATATATGAAAATAACTTGTTTTTCCTCATGTAACTTTGAATCTTTTTTTACTTGATAAGAGATAAGCATCCACTCTCCAGCCTAAGTAGTTGATTGAATCTTGTGCATGCAACCTGTCATTGAAAAGTTGATAATTTTGGAATACTTGTTTTGCATTTGTTGTCGTCGTGCTAATTTAGAGTTATATCTATGATATATTATATAATAGTGTCTTGCATTATATATTTCAATAAAAAGTTATTTATTATCTAGTGAACCATACATAAACGTGATTTACCATGGTTTTCTTTTTCCTTAATTCTATTCATTTTTATGTGATTGTCAAAAAGTCTTTTTCTTTTCTTGTACTATATGTTTGTCTCAAAACTGCACAAATAATGCATTGATTAGGCATCCGAGAGAAAATTCTATTTAAAATGAGTGAAAAAATTATTTCATGTATATTTTGCATAAGAAGAGTTATTATTATGTAAAAGCTTCTTGAAATTCCACTCACATGCTTTTAACTATCAACATACATTAATAGCTCGACGTATTAAACGCCTTCAATAGAAATTTGAGAAAATTTAAATAGTTAATATCTTCAGCTCTAAAGACCATCACCCCCAAATGTATAAATTAATTGGTAGAATTTATTAGATCCCTATATATCTGCAAAAACATCAGCAAGATGAACAATGGCTGTCTCCCATATTTTCTTACATTCTTCCCATAGAATCACAATGTGAATCTGCTCATAATCTGATTACTTTCAAAACTTATTATTTCCTCTATTCTAAATCCTTCTATTTTATATATCTTGTATTTGAATTAAGTTATTTATTTTGCATGGTCTAAAATCTATTTCTTTTACGTCATTCAAATATGAACTACTCTTTCATCTTCTATCGCCCACTTTCTTCTTTAAATACTTCCTTTGATTATTGGGTTATTTTTCTCTAAACAAACCCAACTCTGTGCATGCTTTTTACTCTTATTTTTCTCTCACATTATTTTTTTTAATCTCAAATTAAGTTTTTACCTAATTCCGTGTATGAAAAGTATTTTTTATGTCAGAACACACACAGAGTAACAAAATTTATCTACACTTAATACTACTAATTTCCTACCGTCCTTAACAAATCGGTAAAAATAATATTCTACAATTGCTATCATCTCAATCGAAAAATGGAAGACTACCCCCACCTGTTGTCAAACGCAGTCTATATTTCTGCTTCTTTTAAATAATAAAGGAAGTTCTTTAGAATATTCAACACATTCGTCGGTACGGATGAATTAAATTGTTTTCCAAGAATCTTCAGTGAAAGCCGTCGACGAGTGGTGTCTGTATTAATTGCAATATTAATTGCATTTACACATTATATACATCATTAACATACATTTACTCATAATGAGGTGCAGATAATCACCAACCAGGCTCTTGCAACGGGAAACATTGCGATAATTATACGCAACATGACCAAAAATAGTTGCCACAAAACGTAGAGTCTCTATTCACTAATACTTCAACACCACTTCGTGCCCCTGCATATAGATTCGTGAAGATTCTTAAACAATGGAGACGGGCGAATGTGGTAGTAAAAAAGTCAGATATGTCCATTTGAAAAAGCCTTAGGAAAAAAAATTCACTAATTCTGGCAGTGAAAGGAAATGTTTTTTCTTTTAAGTTTATTGGCTCATTCCTTCATAAGAGGAATGGAAAATAATGATATTCCTCAGATGGCTCATCCACCTACTACTTCATGTGTACTCAAATAAAGAAATCCAGTGATTACAGGTCAGAAGTAAGTGGAGGCCAAGACACATATCCAGGTAAATTCGCAAATGCTTCGAGTATGCAATGCACTGGAGGGTTTTATTCACTCTGATGGGTGGATGGATCTGACCAAGAGATCCCACTTTGGTTAAAATATCCTAATCGTCAATGTTTCTTATGCAGCTGACCTGCTTTTTATGTTTAGTTTATGGCACTTTGCATAAATTGAGACTCAACGTTCTGTAGCAAGTAATGTTCCTGATGGGTTCTATCACCCTTCTTGTTTGGTAGCCAGAGTTGGTGAACTTCCTGGATGACAATACATAGCGTATCAAACGGATCAGGGAATAGACGGTGATCACATCATAGCCGAGATGAGTAAACGATCCTCATAGCATATTGAAACAATTATCTAATCACAGGCCAAAAACTTGTTGTGCTACAACTTTATATTCCCACGTGTGTAACGTAAAAACAGTTATGTCACAAACCAAATAACTGACATGTTTACAATGGAACTTTAAATATACCAAACAATCCCCGCGTTAAGCTGCCATCTCCTAGATATTTTAAAGCAGCATTTCCCAATCCGAGAAGGATTTTGCAATTACAGCAGACTCTCAATAATCCGGTAGATATCTGACCACGGAACTGCCGTATTAGTGAAAGTTCATTTTAAAAAACGTATTTTAAAAGCAAAATCTTTGTTTATGTACAAAATCGAACCCGAAGCCTAGACTTTACCATCAGGCAACCGCAAAGCTTGCAAGATATACAAAATTGTACTACATATAATAAATATTACAAAATATAATTCAAAATCTGATCATCGGCCTATTGCTTACGTAGCGGCAAGGTCACTGACATCGACATGCAGTGACGGCGACTGGTGGAGTGTCAGATTACAGAGAGACCACCGTACTTGTAACGTCGAGGCGCTAGCCAGTTATCACCTCCTGTCATTGTGTCTTTGTCTCCCCCGCAGAGACGGCGGTACCTGCTGTGGCTGGCCAGGCACCTGCCCTCCGAGTCGCCCCTCTACAGAGAGTGGCCACCCTCGCCCCGATGCCTGCACGAGACCAGCTACTACCTTAAGAAGCTCTACCACAAATGGAGGGTAAGGCACTCTTCGTCTTTTGCACCACACATGCATGCACCAAGGGCTGCACAGGAGTTGGAAATTTAATAGTGACAACGGCACAATTGCAGCTCATACAACATTGGTAGTCGCTTTAAACGTTTGTAGTCTTTCGATGTTGTCAACTTTTTTCAGCGATATGGAAGTCGTAGAATACGCTTTGGAGTGATCTGTCTCTTTAAGAATCTTTAGAGCATTTCAGTAGCTAATGCCACGAAGTGGTTCCTTCCTCTTTGGAATTAAATCGTATTCACAGGAACTTTAACCCAGTGAGTACGGAGGATGGTAAAGCAACTCCCAGACCCAAAGAACAAATAAATCAGTCACAGGTTGCTACCGAACTGTGCCAGAGATTCTTAAAGCAATAGACCAGAACCATCATCAACAGATAGCATCAGAACCATCAACAGAAGTGGTACTGCTTCAAATATGATACGTTTTCCACATCCTTGGAAACTAGTTGTACACACAATACTAGCGACTGCATCGAAGGACTACCGGTTTGTTGTATAGGTCCAGAATAAATGTGCTGTTTGGAAGAAAAGCGTCATCCTGCATAATTTAATGTTTGAAACACAGTACAACACATTTTTCTCCAATACAGAAAAATCACGGACAACAGCTTTTAGGTGTAAAGTGCAATTACCTGTAATAGAAAAACACACGCTAAATAGTAAATGCTATCAATAGGAAACAGATGAAATTTTTCATATCAAGCGACTTCAGGCCGCTTTCTAAGCCTCATTTGTGACTGCACTTGTCAGTTACAAGTTCAGATTTAATGTTAAGCCTGGTCTTTCCGCCAGTTGCTTTTTAACTTCAGTTGCCTTTGGTAATAAATTGCAGCATTCTGAAATTTATCTTGAAATCATCGAAAAACTTCAAGTGTTGAAAAAATGTCATGCCATGACAACTTCGTCTTTTTTTCATATCAAAATGTTACTAATTTGGTCTCCAAAAGTACGACTTTGACTTAAGCATTAAAATTCAGCTGTTTAATATATGAATAAAAATTTTTTATCACCATTTCATTCAATAGAATCAAAAATTTGTAACATTTCAAGCCATCCTCATATTACATCTCCAAACACATTCCTACAGCTCAAAGAAAATATATCGACTCTTAACCGCACAGCCATTTTGCTTTTATTTCAATGCGATTAGATTTTGTTGTATTAAATAAATTAAGAATCCATAAATTATATGAGATTTTTATGTATTCTTCTGAGTAATCACATCCATATACACACTAATACGCATACCGATAGATATCTTCTGATGAATTTGGTCCAAAATTTGATACATGGATAAAATTTTGGTGTAAAGACTGCGTACCAAATTCCATTCTTCTATCTGGTTTCGCTTTTGAGTTATCGTATTGTTGAAAAAATGTGATGTCGCTTTCCTGCCTCACTAGTCTTACGTTTGGGAAGAGAGTTTTACAGAAGTTAGTATGGGATGGCCGGGCCTGGACCCCTGACCTTGGCGACAATTTTGGCGACTTGGAGACATTGGGGAATAGATGATTCCAGAAAATGCGACCCTTTTCTTGATATCTCTATTAGGAAAGAAAATAAGCTTTAATGTACGAGAAAACTCCATGTGACGTCACGGCCTGTCGGGGAGAGTATATAAGGGCCACGCTTGGATCAGAGAGTGGAGTGTTGATCCACTGGAACGACTTTGGAGTTTCGTCTGCAGTGCGAGCTAGAAAGCTGG
Source organism: Araneus ventricosus (assembly GCA_013235015.1). Taxonomy (NCBI): domain Eukaryota; kingdom Metazoa; phylum Arthropoda; class Arachnida; order Araneae; family Araneidae; genus Araneus; species Araneus ventricosus. The sequence goes on along the minus strand of BGPR01023962.1, from coordinate 11,407 downwards.
TGAGCTGGGCGCTATTGAAAGTGCTGTTATTTTCGTTATTAGTCATTTGCTGACTGTTCGTGTCGCTAAATCTCAAAGTGCTCAACTGTTATTACCTGTGAATTGCTGTTTGTTTACTTTGCTAATTTGGGCAAGATCTATTGTTTCCTGTTACCTGTGCTACGTGTTTTCCTGCACATTTGTGAATAAACCTTCATTCTCCATGATCCTGCGTGCTGGTTTGTTTACACCATACACCCACAGAAAGATTTTATGTAACAGTGTTCACACACTGACAGACAAAATTCCAAAAAGGTGATTTTCGGATTCAGATAGATCTAAAGCGCTGAGGTTCATTAAAATCTCGAGATCGAATCTTTTGACGATTACAGTACAAACCCTTTCTATACTTCGCATACAAGACAGTAAAAAAAGTCTGATATAATCAAAAATGTTCTGCGTAGCTGGAAAAGAAAATATTTTTCTTGTATTTTATACATAAAACACATTCTGTGCCTCATGTTTTATGTATCAGACGAACAGATACTATTTTTTTTTTCGTGATACTTGCTTAAAAAGGAACAACTCACTGCTTTTATCATTCCAGTGTCACAAGTATCGACTGAGGTTCGATCAGACAGCTCGGAACCGAATGAGGGAGAAGGTGACGGCGAGCCTCTTGTTCAGAGACAGAAAATCATCCTATCCTAAAAGGTGAGTCTCGCTTCTCCCACAATCTCAGTATCCATTCAGAATATGAAGAAATAACATTATTGGTACCTGTTTAAAATAAAGTATCCTGATAAAACTTTTAGCAAGCTCGGTGATTTTAAGAAGGGAGAATGATTTTAAAAAAGCATAGCTTAATTTATAAGCCACAAAGCGCACAACTTAAACAACCGATCAAAGCGCAGAACAAAGGTGAGCTTCGTGTTTCCTGCAAAACAGCAGTGGCGTAGAGAGAAGTGGCGTCTGAGACACGTGATGATTATCTCTCCCTCAGTCATAATCAGTGGCTTACCAAATGTGTTATATTACACTATTGTTTTTAAAACTATTATTATTTTTATAAACATCTTTTTATTGCATTTATAATTATTTTATTTTAATCGAGGAGGAGAATTACCGAAAGTCAGAACTTCTTAAAGCTCTGAAAACCTTAAACATATTGTCTTTTTAAGCGGTGCATAGACAACAGATTACACTTGAACATTGATGTAGTGTTCTTAGTTACACTCGAAAGGCTCAACCTTTGATTCATGTATACAAAATTAACAATCTTGTTTTATCACGCTCAAATACAGTCATTGATCTTGGTATCATCTTTGACTCCAAACTTGATTTTTCCCGACATATTGATACCATGGTCTCTAAGACATATCGCAGGCTTGAATTTCTTAAGCGTAGAACCAGAGAATTTTCCAGTGAACTTACCCTCAAGGTCTTGTATTGCGCTCATATTCGTTCCAATCTGGAATACTGCAGTATTATCTGGAATCCCAATTACCGAAACAAAATTGAAATTATTGAGTGAATACAGAACAACTTCTTGAGATATTTACTTTACAAAAAAATGGATTTTACTTGCATGATATATCTTCTTCACTCCTACGTAATATTTTTAATATGCCTAGTTTATCCTAAAGACGAGATGTTTCTTGCGTTCTTTTCTTTTACAAAGTTATTAATGGTTCAATTGATTGTAATGATATAATGAGCTCAATAGATTTTGCTGTGCCCGCCAGATTTTTAAGAAACCAGAGTTCCTTTCCAAATTTAGATTCAAAATTTAATTGTATTAACAGGTTCTCGTTATATAGGTTTTATAAAATTTTTAACACGTTCTCTGATGAACTTGACATTTTTAATATGTCTCTTGGTGCTTTTAAGTCGAAATGTTTGCATCTTTTAAATACATATGTTTTATTTTGCCTTTCTACATCATTTTAGATTTCTATGCTATTTGATTTTCCGTGTTCTTATGTATTCGACCAGTTTTTTGGCGCCGTGTTTGATTTATTTTTATCTTAAGTGTTGCATTTTTTTTAATCTCAAGTGTGAATTTACGTTCTTAAACTTTTAAACTCCTGGTGTGTTTTTATTAGACTCGATGTTTGCGTGTTTTGACTTTTTTTACCCTTGCCTTTTGGAAATGAACTTTAATTTTTTTTAAAAAATACGGCTTTTGGTGTCATAGTGTGTCTTAAAGTTTTGTGATTATGTGTTTTCGTTTTTAATTATATATACGTTTGCATAAGTTTTATGATTTTATGTATTCTCTGTGTTCTACTTTTTGCTTTCTAAGGCATTTTTTTTTTATTTACTCATTGCGACTTTTGTTCTTTGTGTGTTTGTCAGCACTCTATAAATGGAGTTTTCTCTGTAGTGTGCTTTTCTTTAAATAAATAAATAAGTGTAAACGGCACCCAATCATGATATTGTTATTTCTCCCCCTTGTCATGTTTGTCTTTAAAAGTGACACAAAGCACTAACGTTTTGACGCCATGAAGACTGGCGGCGCCCAGAGAATCTATATCCACTTGTCCCCTTCGGTCACTACGGCCACTGCAAAACAATTCCCATGCAGCAGGCTTTCCTTTACAGTTGAACGAACTATCATCAGGAACAGAAACCATTGACTATTTTCTTTCCAATATTCCGGTTACAGATTCGTATGCGCGGTGTCCCTCTGGCAGTATACAAAATCAGACAAAACAAATAGCGCAAATTTGCACTGTTACATCGTTTCATTAATCATCCTAATTTTAAAAGTGTGGCTCATAGCCTTTCTACCCCATTGAACAATTATTCTGTGACACTTTCTTCCCTTCTTTGTAGCGTGTCCCATCCGTTCCGCGGCGACTACGTGCGCCTGCGCCACAACGTCAAGTGGAAGAAGATCGCGGCGGAGACTGGCGACCAGTACGTCGTCTTCGCGGACATCATCAACAAGATCGCTCGGGCGAGCGGAAAGGTAAATTTTTGCTTGTGTCTCTTTATAACAACCCACAGACTGGCTGAAATATCCCTTTCTGAAGTGAATATAGATGGCGCCACGTCGATAGTAATAGAATGAAATTCCGACCAAAAGGTGGGAACATGGAGGGTCGGTCTTAGTTTCTTTGCTATTGGCAGAATACCATCTGTCGACAATCAGCTTCAAAGAGAGAGATATTAGTAAAGCTGAAAGTATTTAAAATAAGAGTAGGAAATATAACGTTTGGATTAAGATCCCCAGTGATATTTCCTTGGCCTTTCAGCTTTTTGGGTAGGCTAGACCGTTGTGGGCTTGTACTCGAAATATGAGCATTTATATTATTAAGAAAATTAGTATTCAAGTGATGATTTTTATGTGATATAGCATTTGGAATTGATCTAGTTAATCATTGTAATGGAATATTTATACATAATTATGAAGAAATATTTATAAAGATTGCACGTAGAAACTGTAAATACTAAATGTATATATTTCAAGGTGCATTGAGTCACCATTGCAACTACTTGTGTGCAAAGTTTCATAGATGTAAGTGCGATACATTCGTCTGGACATAGCACACACACAAACATTGCCTTTTATAAGTATAGATTTAATTTTTTTTATAAAAGTCAAATGAAGACAATAGCCAATAGACTCCAAAAAATAGCAGTGCAGGAGTAGGCTTGCAGCGATAGTGAACAGTAATTTTGACAAGGCAATGGACTAAATGCAATCCTGATTTGTCTTGTGACATGAAAATTCGTTAGAAAATCAGGTTCTGAAAGTATCTCTGAAACAGTTAACAATAAAAATTTAATCCAGTTTTTTTTCTCAGTGCCTCCAAACTCTGTTTGTTGTGAGCACGAGCGCCATGTTGGTGATGGACCATCGGACCCTACAGATCAAGTACCGGATTCCGGCCACGGACATCTTCCGGATATCACTCAGCCCCTTCATGGACGATTTGGCCGTCTTCCATGTCAGATCTGTGAGTATGGCTCCTTCCAGCCTCATAAAATCAATGAGGGATTTAAGTTAATCATAGATGAAAATGTTCAATGATTAAGATATCTCGGAGCTTCCGATGGACACTGATTCCAAATTATGAATCAAATGCCGTCCAAACGTTAGATGGAATAAGCGCGGTGTTTCGTTAATACGCCAACCAACTCGGGTGGTTATTAGTATATATTAAGGGGAACAATGGATCAAAGTAACGCAAACCACGTGTAACAGGAGAAAATACAAATGCAGATTTTGATGTCCCAAAAGGACGATAAAAAGTGCAATAGTAATATAAAAAAAAATCATTTGACGTTATGTTTGCAAGACGGTTTATGGTTTGCAGTACTATCCTACAAACGGTCGATAAGAATTATGTGATCAAAATGATTTCAGACGTTCCTCAAACTGGCGGAAGCCATTGCACCGTCCATAACGGTGTAAAAACGATTCCCGAACACTTTTGAACATTCATGGTGTACTATTTATGTTTATCGTAAGACGACTATTCGTACAATGAGATTCTCTGGTGTGTTCACAACCATTTCATAAAATAAGGATTTAAGGTGCTCCTAGATGAAAAAATCCAATTTATTAAGATCTAGGAAACGATTCCAGAGCCTCAGCTGCTTACATCAGACATCGAGATCGAAACCACAAGCGCATTCAGAGATAAACTGACCAACTTTTCTTCTCTTCTTGAGTCAGAGACTGCCTATGTATTTTCACGATTTTTACAATTTTAAACATGTTTTGCGGCACCATTTTCTTCTTGATGTCTTGAATTCCATTGTTTTAAACTATTCAGAGAGCTATTATTGCCTTACTCCACTATTTTTATAACGCATGCTCATATATATATGTTCAATAGTAGACGGATACGAAGAAGATCTCCTCTTACACTAGAAAACAAGTTGCTACTTTTCCAACAAGTTCTGAGACCTATCCTCACGTATGCGGCGCAAATTTGGGGCCTCGCAGCATTTTCCAACCGTAAAAAAGCACAAATCCTCCAAAACAAAATCCTTAGAATCATAGTCAATGCTCCCTGGTACGGTAGAAACAGCGTCATCCACAACGATCTGAAGATTCAAACTATAGATGAATTTATTAAAGAACTCTCCAGGAACTTCTCCCAAAAACTTGTAAACCACACCAACCCTACTGTCCTGAATCAACTCAATTATACCCATAATAATGGAAAATATGCCTTTCCTTATGCCACTACAAAATGGTCCACCCCTCTTAAACCTCCATAGTTCGTACATGCTACCTTGCCCCGCTGCATCATACTCTTATTCTCCCATCGTTGCACTTGAATTCCACTTTCCAGCCCATTCCCCTCATTTGCCTGACAGGTTTTAACACGTACCCCATCTGATTTACCATTGGTGAAGTCTATGTTCCTCTAAATCTCTTAGCACTCATTCTGAGTAAAAGTGTCTTAGGCACTAAAACTCATAGCCATCCAATTCAAGAGGATACACGCCACATCTTGACTTTTATCCAGAGTGTTTGATTTTACTAAAAACTAATGAAGGTTTTTCTTCTGCAGATTTTCTTGATCTTGAAATTCAAATAGTTGGTAATAAATTAAGCACTGAGATTTATGATAAAAGAAGAACTTTTCAGTTTAGTATAAATAGGCTACCTTTTTGGAACAGTAATATCAGTATTCAAATTTATAGAAATATCGTCTTGAATATATTCATAGAAGCTCTATTTTAGTCACAGACAGAAAAAAACAGAGGTCATATATTGATACATTTATTGAAAATTCTTTGAGATGTGGATATCCTATTAATTTCATGTTTGCTTATGTTAATAAAAAAATTTTAACACCTTTAAATTAATAGTCTTTCAGATTTATTTATTTTGATGTGATCATATACATGGAATTCACAAAGATATTAGTATTTCAATATATAGGTAGATGGCGCCACTAGATTAAGAATAAGATTGCATCATTTTTATTTTTTAAGTACATTTCCATAATAATATATATTATTATAATGGGTTTAATTTAAATTTATAGTTAATTTTTTAATGATGTTTAGTATAGTATTAATATCCTAATTTAGAAATAATATTTACACTTTCAATGCGGAACTGTCTTTCGGATAACGCTCATGTCATTACAATATTTAAGACTTTGAATTCGTATGCATTACGTTATACTTTTTCGTTTCTTATCTTAAAAGATTTTGGAGATTTATCCCCCTACTTTTTGTTTTTTCCAACAATTGGCTTTCGCAGAGGGTTGGTGCCACAAATTCGTATTAATGCGACATAATCGATTCCCAAGATCGATTGGCATTTGATCATTGGAATTCCAATTCTGGGTTGTCTTTTTCATAGTAGTAATAATCTAAATAATATTAACACATTAGTATATAATTTAACTACCTTTTGTATTTCATTCGTATGATTGAAAATGTGACATGTGTTTTGATTGTTTGAAAAATTTAACTATACATAAATATATGTATATTGAATCTTGTTATATATGATCATACAGAAACAAAGTAAACAAGACATATCAAGAAGCAAATCCCATACTAAAAAGTCATTATTTAAACAATACAACCAAATCTAAAACAAAATCTAAAGAATTGAAAATACTATATATACCATGAACAAAAATTAAATTTAAACATTTATATGTCAACATGTAAAAAAACTCTGTTGTTATTAAAAGTATTGAAAAAGGCAATCCAAGTATATGGAGTTTTCAACAATTAATATAGCAGCTTGGCTCTGGACACGCTTTAGCCAGGTTAAATTAATTTTGCTGTACAAACCATCCCTGTTACTAAAATTGTTGAAAAAAACAAACAGGATAATTTACCCTAAAATGAAAGAATTTAGAAAGAAAAATCATACACTAATCCTAACAATAAAACATAACTAAATGGAAAGGACTAAAATTCAAGATAAAAATATGTAATACAACAATATATTGCACTATTATATTGCAGTAAAAACAATAAATACATCATTCAATAAAATACCCATACTTATTCATTAAACATTAAATAATCAGTGTCTCTACCTATCCTTACCAGAATTCCACATTTTTAATATAAATCGCCACTTAGCTTGACATCACAGATTGCCAAAACTAGATTTCTCTAACTATGAAACAACATAATTGACCAAATAATATAATTAATTTTGATATTAAAGAATTAGATTTGATATTAAAGAATTAATTTTGATTTTAAAGATACCTATATTAAAAATCTCAAAACCAGTAACAAATGTAATACAATTATTTATCTAGATATTATATTTGAAAATTGGTAAAGCTGTCTATTAATAAGGAATATTTCAATTTAAAAATCCTGGCGCCATCTATGTAATAAATCTGAAACCAATAAATCAATAACCAAATTTTAATAAAATTACACATTACATAGTAAAATATGAAAAAAACGAACAAATAAAAATATTCCAATAAATACCAATATGAATGTTTTATTCTAAATTACCTAAATATTTCTTATCTATATAAACTCTTAAAAACTTTTTGTCATTCCATAAACCATTTCAAAACAATAAAAAAATTTTATGTTCTTAATTCTATTATAATTGTCTGTTACTAAATTATTATTTCTAATTATATAATTTTTCACTAAATTCTTGAAGACAGAAAGGCTAAGATTACTATCTCAAAAAGGAAATTTATTAATTTGAAAATTAAATGCATTTCTTTTATCAAAGATATCTGTTACTATTTTATTATCTATAATTTTTATATCTAGATCTAGAAATTCTGCAGCTAATTCATTGTCATTAGTTTTTAAAAGGTTTAAATAATCAGGAGAGAAGTCAATATGTGGCTTAAGGTCTATTTCTTTATTGAATAATATCAAATCATCTATATAACGGAATAATATACTATGGCTATAATTAGAAAAATCTTTCTCATAGTAGTGTAGGTAAATATTTGCTAAACTATTGCTAGCTGGACCTTCTTGAGGTAATCCTTTAATTTGAGGGAAAATCCTATTATCAAAAAAAGATATAATTTTCTTTTAGAACAAGATTAATAAGATTTTTAAAATTATTAATGCTAATATCTTTTTTAAGATCAAAATCTATGTAAAATGTATATTTACTAGGGTATTAATCAAATCTTCAATATCTATACTATTAAATAAATCCTGGAAGTCAAAAGTATGTACACTAGATATTTCTACATCTTTAATTACATTTAATATCTCTACACTATTATTTACTATACTTGTATCTTTTTGCTTATTTAAATTCTCTATCACTGTCTGCATTTTTTTTGCAAGAGTTTGCCAGATATTGTAATATAAGTATTGCAGCCGTTAGTAACGCTTCTAAATTTAAGAGGACTCTTGTGAAATTTTGGAGTTAGAAAGATGTGAGGATAATCTTTTTTAATATAATTAATTCCCAGTTTTTTATGGAAGGCTTGAATTCTATTAGAAATTTCTCTGTCACCTAATTTTGTCTCATTATAAATATCGCTGTTAATAATATGATCATTAAGTATTTTTTGTAATAATATTTACAAATTATAGCAAAGTTACTGGGCATTTTGTCTATATAGACTGTTACAAATTCTGTTTGCAACTCTTTAATTTGTTTTTAATATCTAATATAATCATTAGATTTAAAATTATAGTTAAAAAGATCTAATAAAGTTTTTTGTCTATATTCACTAATATATATATATATGTTTTAATCTTATTTAATTTTTCTTTAAATTCTAATATTATATATTTTAAAATCTTAGTACTATATTAATGTATTCCAAAATCGCTTTTCTTAAACTCCAGTTTCGTTTCATTTCCCGCTCTGGAGGTATATTAAATCTCGCTTTTTGGCATATTTATTACTAAAAGAATATTCTAATTACTTCTACGCGCCTACACAAATCGCGAAATCAGTGACTTATTGCCGCCATGCTTTTCCCTAAAACACTTACGTAATTTACTAAAAATAGCTATTATTCCCTTCACTTTGATCACGTGTCTATATGTTAAATCCCTACCTGAGGAAATGCAGGGATTTTCTGTTCGCGTTTTACTGCCAACTTAAACCAATATGTACGTACATTCCGTCACTCTCCCATAATAAAGGAAAATTAGATTATAACTCGGCTTTTTACTGACCACAACCACGAACACCTTTATATATATATATATTTCATTTTATGTATTTGTTCTCGAGGCACAGACTGCGCGTAATGTGAATAATTGTGATCGTTTGTATTTCAGCTTGAAAGTTCAGTTCTTCAAATTGCTAGTACGATAAAACGACTTCATTTTCTTAATAGCTAAATAAATCTATTTTTGATTTATAAATTGTCTATTTCTGAGTCTGACTTTACACCCCCTTACAATCCGTGATTAATATGACTTAACGACTTTAATTGAATTATTATGCGACAACGTTTGAATTATATTTATGCTACAGACTGTTTCTTGGTGTTAAATGGTGCCAGAAGTGAAGTTGCAATAAAAAGGATGATTTAAACTATATGCATTTGTTTATGCATTATTTACATCACTTATTAGCTATTAGGAACAACATCGCATCGTTCGGATACAATCTGAAATGACAACAATGTTGCTAGATACAAAAAGATACATTTTACATTTCAATAATAAATCATTTGCTTGACGCTAGCGCTGCCACAGCTCATACATCTTTCCTCTTTTTTACCTTATTCATATGAAATGCATATCAACAAGATTTGACGTTCTTCTAAACATTGATGTTTCTATACAGTGATACTTTTATTCTAACTATCTGGTATGTTGCTATACTATGTTTGTATTCTAACGGAGTGCTGAGAATGCAGTTTTAAGTAACTTCCTTTTTCTTTCTGTCCCTCCCTAGTCCGAGGCAACGCGGAAGAAGGGCGACTTCCTGTTCGAGACGGGTCACGTGATAGAGATAGTAACCAAACTGTACCTGGTCATTCAAAATGCCACTGGAAAACCTCCCGAAGTCAACGTAGCCACAGAGTAAGAATGCCACTTACCGTGTGTTGAAATATATCAATTCCTACCATTTTTTTCTACATTAAGCGCTGAATCTTAGAAACAATATTATTTTTTCTTATGAATGAATGAAGCAAGCAAAGAATGAATGAATGAATGAAGCAAGTAATTTTTGGGGCCCATGGCTCACGAAGGGCCTAATCCCCGGTAATGGTAAGTTGGTGATGCTGGATAATTTCAGTTCTGGGAATTGGATAGTCTGCTGCTGTTGTTGGAGGCAAAGTTTGTGTGGGTGGGATCCATCTGGATCTTGTGGGATAGTTGCTGGAGCACTGCAAGAACTGGTGCCTGTAAAGAGTAGTTGCTGCTGTTGAGAGAACTCATATCTTTGGATGTGATAATTTTTCGTTAACTGCTCTGATAGGGAAGTGACATGCCGTTTGGAACTGCTCTTCAGAATTTTAAAATTTTGGGGAAAGAATGGGGCAGGGGGCAAGAGTCAATTTTTTCTTATTTTTCTTATTAGTGGATATCAATCAGCATAATGTTTTTTTGTATAGTGGTAAAAAATAATCAAAATTTTTTTCTCCTATTTTGAGTAAAAGCAGATTTAGTGAATTTCAATAATTATAAGGGATACATAAACAATTTTTAAAGCTCATTTCTTTTTTCCCTCTCATATCCCTGTGTTTTATCATGTGTCTGTGTATTTTCCACTACAACTTTACATTTTCTCTCAATGAAAAGTTGGAAATTATTATAAACTGAGTTATTTTTAATCATATTCCTTTCTAGAAATTAAAGACATACCAAACGGGAAGACATCACAAAATATAAGACTCGGTACCCAACCTCTCGAAAGTGGTGTTTTGTTTGTTTCTGTTTTGGATTATTAGAAACACACATTTTGCAACTACTGAAGATTTTTTTTTTATCTGTCAGTGCACTTAAACTCGCCATTAATTCTAATTGATGAACATAATTTTTAACATTTTCTCCTAATTTTTTAACTTTAATAAATATTCGCTTTCTCTCCCCTTTTCCAGATTCGAAGCCAACTTCGGCAAAGAGAACGTCGTCTTAGCATTCAAGTGTGCGGGACTCTCCGAAGTTCAGCCGGGTCAGGTCAAGATCTATAGGAGAGGAAATCGAATGGAGGTGGTGTTATGAGGAAAGCTCTTTCCTTAGCCAATCCCTTTGCCAACCGGTGTTCGAAACCCGCATTCGAAACACCCTCCGAGGAAACCGGTGCTACTTGAAACGGGCTGAGACCGACTTCCTGGCTCTTGGAAAAGATCCCAGGGAACCAGTGGCTTCTCTCAATCAAAAATGTTCAGCACGGAGCGCCTACTGGTGGAGGTGAAATGAACTAACACGGCCGATTTCCAAACCACCGTGGTTGAATTTAGCAATTTTTAGGGAATAATTAATATTAATATAAAATATAGCGATTGAATTTTTGGTGCTC